>SJYC01090967.1:37-39050 GCA_006408675.1 Madoqua kirkii
AGATGTGTATAAGAGACCTCACCTATCCCCCACCCCGCCTCACCATCCTTCTCAAGGTTGTCCTCATCTTTCTTTCTAAAGTCACCCTGACTGGCTCCTCTTCCTTCTGAGACTGCACTTTTCTACAGCATGCGTTGTTTCCCCAGCCCTCTCTCCTCACCACTGTCTCTGACTTCCAGCAATTTGTCCTAGACTTCACCACATACCGGGAGTAGGTCTTGGGGTTGTAGTGGTGGCCAGGGTCACAGGGGTCATGAAGGTACTTGGCCTCGTGAAGACTGTCAGCTGAGTGGGTACAAGAGCTGGGCTGGGCTGGGGTATCATGGGAGTTTTGGGCCTTTCAGTGGGGACAGTGGTTTTTTCTGTGGGAATGGTGGTCTTTTCAGTGGGAATAGTGGTTTTTTCTGTGGGAATGGTGGTCTTTTCAGTGGGGACAGTGGTTTTTTCTGTGGGAATGGTGGTCTTTTTGGTGGGGACAGTGGTTTTTTCTGTGGGAATGGTGGTCTTTTCAGTGGGAATAGTGGTTTTTTCTGTGGGAATGGTGGTCTTTTCAGTGGGGACAGTGGTTTTTTCTGTGAGAATGGTGGTCTTTTCAGTGGGGACAGTGGTTTTTCCTGTGGGAATGGTGGTTTTTTCTGTGGGAGTGGTGGTCTTTTCAGTGGGGACAGTGGTTTTTTCTGTGGGAATGGTGGTTTTTTCAGGGGGAACAGTGGTTTTTTCTGTGCAGATGGTTGTTTTTTCAGTGGAAATGATGGACGTTTTGGTGTAGACAGTGGTTTTTTCTGTGGGAATGGTGGTTTTTTCAGTGGGAACAGTGGTTTTTTCCTTGCAGATGGTTGTTTTTTCAGTGGAAATGGTGGACGTTTTGGTGTGGACAGTGGTTTTTTCTGTGGGAATGGTGGTCTTTTCTGTGGGAACAGTGACTTTTTCTGTGAGGGTGGTTGTTTTTTCAGTGGAAATGGTGGACTTTTTGGTGTGGACAGTGGTTTTTTCTGTGGGAATAGTGGTCCTTTCTGTGGGGACCACGGGTTTTTCTGTAGAGATGGTTGTTTTTTCTGTGGGAATGGTGGTCCTTTCAGTGGGGGCCATGGGTTTTTCTGTAGGGACAGGGGGCCATTCACTAGGGAAAAGGGGCCATTCAGGTAGGAAGGTGGGTTCTTCAGTGAGGATGGTAGGTTTTCCTGTGGGGATAGTGGTCTTTTTAGTGGGAATGGTGGTCTTTTCTGTGGGGACCATGGGTTTTTCTGTGAGGATGGTTGTTTTTTCAGTGGGAATGGTGGTCCTTTCAGTGGGGGCCATGGGTTTTTCTGTAGGGACAGGGGGCCATTCATTAGGGGAAAGGGGCCATTCAGGCAGGAAGATGGGTTTTTCAGTGAGGATGGTGGGTTTTTCTGTGGGGATAGGGGTCTTTTTAGTGGGAATGGTAATCTTTTCGGTGGGGACAGTGGACTTTTCTGTGGCGATGGTGAGCCCTTCAGGAAGGAAGGTGGGTTCTTCAGGGAGGATGGTGGGCTTTTCTGGGGGAACTGTAGGTCTTTCTGTGGGAACAGTCAGCTTTTTTGTGGGAGCCACAGGCTTTTCTGTGGGGACAGTGAATGTTTCACTGGGGACAGTTGGTTTTTCTGTGGCAGCCACAGGTTTTTCTGTGGGGACAGGGGTTTCAGAAGGGCCAGTAGGGGGACCTAGAGGTTTGGGAGGGAGCACTGTAGATGCAGGTCCTGTAAAGAAAAAAATTCCTGGAGTTTAGTCAATATCACACCACCCCCATCTTGACTCCCATCTAATTGGAGTGGGTAACTTTGTCGCACCTCTTCTAATTCGAACCCAATCTCCACTCACTCAACACTCAACAAAAACTGCCCCTAGTATATGTCTGCTCTTGTGCTGGGTTCGGGATGTCAGCCTTCCCTTCAGGCTCACCACTCACTAGGTAAGGGGTAACCACCGAAATCCATGGCACCAAAGTCACATTCATTCAAGCAAGCATTTCAACGGGGCCAGGAAGGTACAGGTGGGCAGAACACAGAAGACAAAACTTTGTGAGGCCTTGGACACAAAAGTGTTAGTCACTCAGTTGTGTCTGACTCTTTGCGACCCCGTGGACTGTAGCTCACAAGGCTCCTCCATCCATGGAATTCTTCAGGCAAGAATACTGCAGTGGGTACCTATCCTTTCTCCAAGGGATCTTCCTGACTCAGGGATTGAACCTGGATCTCCTGCATTGCAGACGGATTCTTTACCGGCTGAGCCACCAGGACACAAAAGAGGACTTGCATTTTAACACATTATTGAAAGGGTAGCGGGAGTTGGGGGGTGGGGGAGGTGGTGTTGGTGTTTGCAGAACTGAATGCTTGTGGCCAGCCCTTTTTATGTAAGTGAATATTGAAACGTCTCCAGTCAGTAACGTTCGGGTGACAAAGGACATCTTCCTAAGTGTCTGATGAGTGAGTTGTGAACAGCGTGTGCAGAGAAGTCCCAGTGCCGCTCACCGGAGCGCGGCCCCTTCCCCGGGGCCTGGGGTCCTGTCTTACCTCGACAGGTCCCCTGACTGATGAAGATGAAACCCAAAGCAACGACGAAGGCAGCGTGGGAGCCCCTCTCGACCTCAAACATCAGCTGCAGGTCCGAGGGAGAAAAATCAAGAGAAAAATAGAAGTGAAGGCCTGGCAAGGCTGCGACTCTCGGCAGAGGGTCTGTCTTCCACCAAGATGCCGCCTTATTCTAGCCTCAACAGCGCAGTGTGGGCCCTGGCCTTCCCAGGGGCCGGAGAGCCTGGTGGGGAGCACAGAGTACCCTCTGCTCCGCCCTGCCTCCAGAGATCCATCCTCACAGTCCTGAGGTGCTCCCGGATCCCAGCTGGTCACCCCCTCTCCAGCCCCACAGCGACGCTCATACAGTGACTCTCCCTGTTTCTCACCTGCATAGGTTGCTGACGTCCCGAAGGGATGGCCATGGAATCGTTCAGCCACGCAGGGCCCTGAGACCCAACTCGTTCCCAGAGAGAACCTGGGGGGCTGCCCGCAGGGCTCCCCAGCAGAAGCCTGAGCTTTGTCCCCTTTCCGCGGCCATCCATGTGGTAGGAGAATGCCACACAGATGGCACCCGGGGCGCAGAAGGGCCGGCTCACCAGTTTGTAAGACTGGCCTTCCTGGGAGGACTTGTCAGCCTCAAGGTAGACGAAGTGACTTCTGGGCATAAGAAGGGAACGGGCACGGTGAGACGCTGCCACAGACAAGGCCTGTGCTTTCCAAACAGAGGTGAGACGCGAACCCCACGCTCCCCACGTGGCAGCGGGCGTTTCCGTTTGTTTGTTGTTTTCTTTTGATCCCTGCTGTTTGCAGACTTCTCACTGGAAGAGGGCAGGATCACAAAGAAAGGGCAAACCGAACCAGCAGCCCAGACTCCTGTACTGGCTGCACCAGTGAATGCCTTGACTGGAAATGACAGCGGGTTTTGAGGCCTTGGGCTCAATGAGAAATGCGATGGATTTTTTAGAGGGTTTTCAAGTGAACCCAGAACATAATGATCCTCAACTCATCCTACCTCTGTCGCCTCCAGAGCTCTGGCCCCATGACCGCTTTCCAGTAAACACCCCCTGGTTGATCCTCACCACCTACATCTGGTGTCAATCACACCAGCCCGCCCACTAGCTGGGAGACTCAGAAACTCGTGCCTTGAGGGCTCCTCCATCTCCTCACCTCCACTGAGGGAGATTCCAAAGGGACCTGTGCCGTGGATGAGCGTGTTTGCACTTCCCTGGGTCCAGCGTCCGCCATCCTGTAATACCTGGACCCAGTCACAGAAGGGGTGGTCCTTGTCTTCAAAGTCACACTGAGGAAAGCTCTCTGGGGGATCAGAATGGGAGGGCCGAGAAATCTGCGCCATGCTCTGTGTTCCCCCTCAACCCCTACCCCTGTTCTCCAAGCCCCTCTCACCCCCACAGGGAGCAATGCTGATTGCATCCACGGCCACCGCTGGCTCTGGGACCTTGGCAAACACGCCCACCAAGGTGAACTGAAGAGAGAGGGAGAAGGGGCCGGGAGTGAGAAAATAGCATAAACGCTCTGTGTGCCTACTCGCCCAGTCGTGTCCAGCTCTGCGACCCTGTAGGCTGTAGCTTGCCAGGCTCGTCTGTCTGTAGCGAGTCCTCAGGCAAGAATACTGGAGTGAGTTGCCATGCTCTCCTCCAGGGGATCTTCCCAACCCAGGGATTGAATCCAGGTCTCCTGCATTGCAGGTGGATTCTTTACTATCTGAACCAACAGGGAAGCCCAAGAATACTGGACTGGGTAGCCTATCCCTTCTCCAGGGGATCTTCCCAACCCAGGAATCAAACTGGGCTCTCCTGCACTGCAGGCGGATTCTTTCCCAGCTGAGCTTCCAGGGAAGCCCTGCCTAAAAGCTCAGCCCCCTCCATCTGGTTTTACTCCATGCAGGGACCCGGCCACCCAGCTTCCAGGGCCCAGACTCTCAACCCATGTCAATATCGAGCACGCCTCCCATAAAAGGAGACCTGACCCCTCACTGCTCTATACCTGAATCTGTCCCTGGCCTGTGTAATTGACAGAGACAGGTTGCCAGTTGGGTCCAGGTTGTCCTGAGAAGATGGTGTGTTTCCGGATGCTGCCTACAATGGAAGGAACCCAAGAAGGATGAGTAGCCAAGGGAACACCTGGAATAGGTTCTCAGCACATCCTTTTCTCTCACTCTCCTGTTTTTTTTTAAATCTATTTTTCCAGAAGCCCATGCCTTCCCCACTCCCAAATTCCACCCCATGGAATCATCTTGTCAGTATCTCAGATTTCCCCAGACCCTGGGGGATGCCCCCCATTTCCTCGTCAACCCAGTCCTGGGAAAAGAGCCTCAGGACAGTGGGAATCCCGTGACACCGTCATTCTCACCCAAGACGGATGCGTAGGCCGTGAAGCCCGCACCAGGAGACCGGCCACGGAGGATGTAGTGAAAGGAGAGACTCAGGCAGCCGGAGGACTGGATCAGGGGGCTCAGGAGGACAGCTTTCTGACTTGGTTTTGCATTCGTGGGGTCCAGGAGCATGTAATAGCCATCTGGGGAGGAAAAGGTCAGTAAAGTGGAGAGTGACCCAGGGCTAGGGGCTGCAGGGGCAGGGAGCCTGGCCCTGGGGAGCTTTAACAGCTGCCAAGGATAAGCCAGCACCAAGGTAAGCCTACACCCTGGAAGCCCAAGAATACTGGACTGGGTAGCCTATCCCTTCTCCAGGGGATCTTCCCAACCCAGGAATCAAACTGGGCTCTCCTGCACTGCAGGCGGATTCTTTCCCAGCTGAGCTTCCAGGGAAGCCCTGCCTAAAAGCTCAGCCCCCTCCATCTGGTTTTACTCCATGCAGGGACCCGGCCACCCAGCTTCCAGGGCCCAGACTCTCAACCCATGTCAATATCGAGCACGCCTCCCATAAAAGGAGACCTGACCCCTCACTGCTCTATACCTGAATCTGTCCCTGGCCTGTGTAATTAACAGAGACAGGTTGCCAGTTGGGTCCAGGTTGTCCTGAGAAGATGGTGTGTTTCCGGATGCTGCCTACAATGGAAGGAACCCAAGAAGGATGAGTAGCCAAGGGAACACCTGGAATAGGTTCTCAGCACATCCTTTTCTCTCACTCTCCTGTTTTTTTTTAAATCTATTTTTCCAGAAGCCCATGCCTTCCCCACTCCCAAATTCCACCCCACGGAATCATCTTGTCAGTATCTCAGATTTCCCCAGACCCTGGGGGATGCCCCCCATTTCCTCGTCAACCCAGTCCTGGGAAAAGAGCCTCAGGACAGTGGGAATCCCGTGACACCGTCATTCTCACCCAAGACGGATGCGTAGGCCGTGAAGCCCGCACCAGGAGACCGGCCACGGAGGATGTAGTGAAAGGAGAGACTCAGGCAGCCGGAGGACTGGATCAGGGGGCTCAGGAGGACAGCTTTCTGACTTGGTTTTGCATTCGTGGGGTCCAGGAGCATGTAATAGCCATCTGGGGAGGAAAAGGTCAGTAAAGTGGAGAGTGACCCAGGGCTAGGGGCTGCAGGGGCAGGGAGCCTGGCCCTGGGGAGCTTTAACAGCTGCCAAGGATAAGCCAGCACCAAGGTAAGCCTACACCCATCACACGAATGGCTGAGGCCTTGGATTCTTCCAGAATGCTTGGCAGGTTGAGATGAGGACGCATGAAATGCGGCCCCTTGTCAGAAGCAACAGTCAGAGACTTGTCCTTTGGATTCTGATGTTTGAGGTCCCCTCAGAGTCACATTCTCTTCCTTGTCTTAAGCCACTGGATGTAAGTGACTCACACAGCGTGGTGAGGGTGCGGGTGTGATGCTGAGTGGCGGGGATGTCCTCACCCAGCCACCACTCCCACCAGCCCACCAGCTCAGGCAGCCAATCAGCCTGGACCTCGCTCCGTGATGCAACTGGTAGGTAGCCTGGAAGCTGGGCCGCAGGAGGGGGGCTGCCACGGAGGGGTGTGGATTAAGGAGGCATGTGTCACAACACCCAAGAACTTCTACCTGGAGAGTACGCTTGGCCCAGGGAACCCCGAGAAGGGTGGGCTTTGTAGAGAGAGAGAGAAGGCAGAAATGGAGAGAATGGCAGGAAGTGGGCCTGAGAAAAGAAAGGAGCCACAGGGAAGGAGGAGGGAAGGGGTAAAAGGGTGAAAGAAAGCAACAAGTGTTGATACTGGGACGTTTGAGAAGTGGAGAAGAAGATGCCGGAGAAGAAGAAGGGAAGAATGATGGGAAAACATAAGGAAGCAAGATGGAAAAAGGAGAGAAAACACAGAAGGGAGCCCCCGATAACATTTGCTGAAACTGCTGGGCATAAGGTATAGTGCTAAATGCTGAGGGAGATGTAGAGACGGGCTGGCCCTGCTCTCCAGGGCCTTAGTATGCAGGTGAGGTGGGGTTTTCTCCAAGTCTTTCTAGAAGGCAAACCTCAGGCAGCAGAAAAGATCAGAGGAGGAGATCAGAGGGAAGGATGGAGAAGAATGAACTCTGCCCTTGCCCTGTTCCTTCAGTGGATTCTAGTACAAAACCAAGCTGGTGATCTTTTTAAATGTAAGTCAGAGCAGGCCACGCCCCTGCTCCTGCAACGGCTCCCGCATCCATGTCGATGAAAGTCACAGTCAGTCCTGACAGTGGCCTTCAAAGCTCCAACCTCCGAGGACCATCTGGGCTCATCTTCTCCATCCCAGGCATGTGGCTCCCTGCTGTGCTTCAACACCCACCCCCTAATCCACTGCCCCCTCAGGGTCTTTGCCAGCCTGGCCCTTTTGCTTAGACTATTCTCCCCTCAATAATTTCATGCCCCTCTCCCTCACCTCCTAAAAGTTTGTGCTCAGATGTGACCTCTACGTGACCTCCTCTGACCACCCTATTTAAAACTTATATCCCAGCCTACCCTGCTCCCAATCCCCTTATTTGTTCAATTTTTTCCCCCTGATAGCACTGGTCATCTTATAACTGTATAATTTACTTCTTCATTGTTTCAGGAACTGTTCCCCCATCTCCTCCTACAACCACCCTCTAGTGTGGGACAGCACCTGGCGCATCGTAGGTGCTCAATACATGTTCGTTGGATGAATGAATAAGGAAGGGTGACGGGGAAAAGAGGTGAGTAGAAGGTGGTGTTGGCTCTGCCGGGTAGAGCTTTGGGGGTGACAGTGGGGGAGAGCTGGCTGGGCACTTAGAATTTGCTTTCTGCCCTGTAACTTAAGCTGATGGAGGTTGGAGGTAACTCCATCCCAACGGAGTTACTGTAGGGTGGTCAGGCAAGCATTGTAAATGCCCGCAGAGATCTCTAGAAGCTCAGAAAGTCAGAGGACAGAAGCGTGGCCATTACTCACCCCCAGGGCTAGAGAAGTCTCCCTCGGGCCCCACGTCCGGCACCCCCGTCGGCCCCTTCTTCTGGACCCACTTGGCCCCAGAGGCCGTCGAGACCCAGCTCCAGCCGCAGAGATCTTTTAGAGTGTCAAAGTTGCACGTCTGCATCACGCAGACTGAGGGAAAGAAAGGAGGAAGGAGGCAGTTCAGAAAAGTGCGCCTCAGACTCAGCATCACGGATCAGCTACAGCCCCACGTGAGCGCACGCATGCTCAGTCCCTTCAGTCGTGTCTGACTCTGCGACTCTGTGGACTGCAGCCCGCCAGGCTCCTCTGTCCATGGGATTCTCCAGGCAAGAACACTGGAGTGGGTTGCCATGCCCTCTTCCAGGGGATCTTCCCGACCCAGGGATCGAACCTCCATCTCTGGAGTCTCCTGCATTGGCAGGTGGGTTCTTTACCACTAGTGCCACCTGGGAAGCCCAATACTCCCATATAAAATAAAAATAAAGAGAGAGAGAGAGAAAAGATTGCCTCAGTCTGGAGTCAGATTCCTGAGTCCCAACCTGGGTCCTGATGTTACCATTGCCAGCTTGCCAGGCAGATCTGGTCCCGCTCCCCAGCAGCTGTGTTCCCACCACAGGTTACTTAAGCCGCCCAAGCCTCAGTTTCCCCATCAGTAAGCTGGTAGCAAGAGCACCGGCCTGTTGTAAGTTACATCACATGCAGGAGCATCTCACACAGTGCCTGTGCTCAGTGAGTGTTAGTTCCTTGCATGCATCTTCTGGAATATTCTCTCCTTTGAATTTAGTCCCTTCGAATCTCAAACATGAGCTTAGAGGGCCAATTCTGAACAGATCTGGGGTATTAACTACAGCCAGGTCGACCAGACACCCATGTTTGTCAGAGACTGAGGGTTTCCTGGGATGCAGGACTTTTGGTGCTAACATAGGCACAGCCCCAGGCAAACCAGAAAGGCTGGTCACTTTAGGACAAGTGTCGCCCCAGTTATGTGTTTCAGGAGAACCTGTCTTCAGACGTGGCAGCTTCAGGAATCAGGTGTGGGGTGTGGAGGTAGATGGAAGCAAGTCACCCTAAGTCTGGGAGAAGCCAGGGTCACGGTCCCTGAGCGAGTCCTACCCCCTGGGCACCTGCACAAAGGGTGAGGAGAGAGAGGAGGCGGGCGTGGGCTCACCTTGATTGCAGGAGCCCCGATGGATGGAGATAGCATCCAGAGCGATGTCCAGATAAGTCGTGCTGCCCCACACACCTTCGAATGTCAGCTGTGGGAGGGAAGAGGCAGCCACCCGCCCCGTGAGCCCCTTTGCCTCCGGCTCCCTCTTTCTTGCCTGAATTCAGAAGCTCCTCCAATCCCCGTGCCCCTCCTGGACCCCCTGCCCAACACCTAGATTCCCATGGGGACCCCAGATTCTGCCTGCAGCCTCACCTGGCTGGGCAGGACAAGCCCCAGAGGCACCGTGACGGCGGTGGGGATCCAGGAGGGGCTTTGCGTGTTCACGTGTTTCCACAGCAGTTTGGGGTGCTTGCCCTTGGAGCCTGAGGCCAGCCACAGCCTGAGTTGGGCGCCCCACGACAGCCCGAACATGTAGTAGGCGAAGCGCACGCAGAGGGGGCCCTGCTCCCATATGGGGGGGCTTTGCAGGCGGGCCATCCCGCCCGGGTGGAAGGCGCTGGAGTCCATGTGCAGGTAGTAGCCCTCTGGGGGAGGCAGAGCCCTGAATGGTGAAGCCTTGCCCATCCCCACCCCACCCCTCCAAGGGCTGCCCCCCAGCCCCTTCCCAGAGCCCAAGCACTCACTTCCGGCCGGCTCCCTGCACCCAGACCTGCCCGTGTCCACCTTCCAGCTGCCTCCCTAAACCTTCAGCCTCCTCACCTCCACTGGGGTACCCCCCAGGAGGGGCAGTGCCGCTGGCAAAGGAGGGCCTGCTTTCTCGAGTCCAGTCTCCATCGTCTTTAGACACTTGGCTCCAGTCACAGAGGGGTCTGGAGTCATCCTCAAAATCACACTGGGTGAGAATGGCTGAGGAGCAGAGAGGGGAGTCTGCATGCAGAGCCAGCCCCGGTGGTGTGTGCAGGGGTGGGCAGGATGTCTAGGTCGGGGGTGGCAAACTGAGGTCCCAGGCGGGCAGGCTTGTCTAGGCAGCCTCCTCCCTTGCTGCTGTTCATTTGTATATGAACCTTTCAGGCAAGGTTTGTTCTCCGCTCCTCCCTGGATCCCTCCACTCTCCATCCTCTGAGGGTTGCCCTTCACATATTTATTACATGTTTATGTCAACGCAGGGCCGAGGGCACCTGAGGTGGCCACCCCTGGGAAGGACAGGAGGTCCGAGCAGTCCCAGGTTTCAACTCACAGTTCTCCCGCGAGCTGCGAGCAAGGGGCTTCCGTCTGGAGGCTTCTCTTTCCTTGGTGTTGATTTGGAAAGAGAGTAAGAGGGGGGGAAAATATGTAGTTCTTTTCATTACCAAGAACTGCTAAGCCTCCACGATTGTGAGCTTGCTGGAAATTTGTTCCTTTCTTTTTACCCATATTGTATCAACATGTATGCAGGGAACATACACTTACTTGAGTGTTTTCAAAAAGCTCACTCACAGGCTTCTCACCTTGTCACCTGTCTCCTAAAAAGCATCTCCCCGCCAAGTTCCTCACGTCCCCTCTGGCTCCCTCTACCCCCTGTGCCCCGGATATCACGCGTGGTTCTCTAACATTAGAAGAGCCCGTTTCTCTGTGCAGAATTCTCGCACAGCACCTGAGAGTTTACATCTGAGGCATCGCTTTCTTTCAGGTCAAGGTTTTCCTGTGCTGTTGCCCAAGTTTTCTCCATGGAGTAGGGACCATATGGGTCTGGTGTTGCCAGATGGGTGGTGGGGACAGTCCTGCCCTGACTGAACACACAGACCAGTGACACCTTACAGATTCCACAGAGAAGCCAGTGGCCTTTCCCCAGGTGGCGTGGACCACACAGAACAGCTGTTTTAGTAGTTCAAGTCCTGCTTGTTCATATCCCTTCAAACATGGGACTTCTCTGGTGCTTTAGTGGTTAAGAATCTGCCTTCCAATGCAGGGGACTAGGGTTAGAGCCCTGCTTGGGGAACTAGATCCCACATGCCGTAGGGCAACCATGCGTGCGTGGGGCAACCATGCCCGCGTGCAGCAACGACCAAGCCCACGTGCCACAATGCCTGAGCCCGCATGACGCAATGAAAATCCCGAGTGCCACAGCTACGACCCGACACAGCCAAATCGATCAATGTTAAAAAAAATCCTCTCAGACAAGCTCCAGGACACCAAGCCATCCATCATTTGTTGTTGCTTCCTACTTGCTGTGTCTCTGTCCACTGGCTCTGCCCTGGGTTTTGTTCATTTTCTGAGAACCCACCCTCTCTGTCCTCCCCTGCCCCTCCTCCCGTCCCCTCACACCTCACCTCTGTCCCGCTTCTGCTCAGTGGCTCACACCCCCCAGGTCCAAGCTCAGTGGGCTGCAGGGCCCGCGTCTGTTCCGAGCCTCCAAACATCCATCGGGGGTCCCTCCTTCCTCCCCAGGGCCACACCGTTCATCACCAGTCCACTTGTCCTTTCCAGCTTTGCCCCTCGCTCTCTTCCTCAGAGGCACCCCCAATGCCCCCCGAGCCCAGCTTACCGGGCGGGGGCCGGCATGTGGCCCTGGCCCCAGGCAGCCCCCAGCAGCAGCACCAGAGTCCAGACTGGAGGAGCCATGCGAGACCTCAGAGGCGGCTCTCGGGGAGAGGAGGAAGGCAGAGTGAGGAGCCCAGGCCGCCTTATCCCCCTCTGCCCCTCCTCGCTTGGCGTCCTACTGAGGAAGCCATGAAAACTGCGCGGAGAACACAAGAACGCTCTGGGAAATGAAAACTATGAGAACTGGAACCTCAACCCTACAGAAGAGAAACAAGATGAGAACAAGAGAGAGGGAAAGAAAGAGAGGAAGAAAAGCGAGAGACTCAGTCCAGGATGACTGACATTCAACCAGGAGAGTCCAGAAAAGAAATAACAAAGGGAAAGAAATTACTTAAGAAAAAACACAGAAGATTCCCCAGAACTGACAAATGAGTCTCTTGATTAAAAGGGGTCAATTCCGACAAATGCAAAGAGACCCATGAAAGGTGTCTCATGAAATCTCAGACTGTCAGGGCTGAAGAGAACATTCCCAAACACTTTCAGACAGAAAGAAGCAGGTCACGTACTAAAGATCAGGAATCAGCATGGCACCAGAATTTTCAATAGTAACCATGGACTCTGAGATCCAGTGGAACATTGTCTGCAGAATTCCAACCATTTCAAACCTAGAGTTCTACATAGCTGGCAACAGGGGCGAAGGCAACAGAAAGATGGAGCGAACTGAGGATTGAAAATGCTTCTTGGCAAAGAATTGAAAAAGACAAGGCACAGCGGAAGACCTACCAAGGAGCCAGGAACCACTGGAAAAGAGGTTCTGCTTCCATCGTCATAAGGGAAATGTTGATCAAGACTACAGTTTTCATATTGGCAGCAGTTCAAAGGATTGAAGCATTGAGTGTTGGCCATGGTACAGGTAGACACACTCAAATACATTGATGCTAAGACTATGTTGGCGAAAGTGTCTTAGGTAATTTAACAATGACTATTCAACTTTCAAGGATTCCCTGGTAGGTCAGAGGTTAAAGCGTCTGCCTGCAATGTGGGAGACCCGGGTTCCATCCCTGGGCTGGGAAGATCCCCTGGAGAAGGAAATGGCAACCCACTCTAGTACTCTTGCCTGGAGAATCCCATGGACAGAGGAGCCTTGTGGGCTATAATCCATGGGGTCACAAAGAGTCGGACATGACTGAGTGACTTCACTTCACTCTTCAACTTTCAAATGTGTATATTTGGATCCAATTTACCTTTCTAGGAGTTTACCTGCAGAAATATGTGTGTATTTTCACAAAGATGTACATGCCTTAAAGATGTCAATTGCAGCATCATTTACAATAGGAAGGAAAAATCAAGGTTACCTAAATGTTTGCTGGGCTTGTACAGGAGACCTAACAGATACAAGAGATATGGATTCAATCCCTGGATCAGGAAAATCCCCTGGAGGAGGACATGGCAACCCAGTCCAGTATTCTTGCCTGGAGAATCCCATGGACAGAGGAGCCTGGCAGGCTACAGTTCACAGGGTTGCAAAGAGTCAGATGTGAATGAAATGACTTAGCATGCACGCAAATGTTTGCCAGATGGATGGTTGGACTGTGTTAAGAAATATTATTTATATGAAGGAATATTTTGTGGCTGCACGACAAAGTGATTCAGTTATACATATATTCTTTTTCATATTCTTCTCCATTATGGTTTATCATAAGATACTGAATATAATTCCCTGTGCTATATGGTAGGATCTTGTTGTTTATCCATCCTATAGATAATACTTTGTATCTGCTAACCCCAAACTCCCACTCCATTCCTCCCCATTGGCAAGCACAGATTTGTTTCCTATGTGAGTCTGTTCCATCCGTTTCTGTTTCATAGATGAGTTTGTCTGTGTCATTTCTTTAGACTCTATGTATAAATGATCGCTCAACGTATCTGTCTTTCTCTTTCTGACTTTACTTAGTACATAATCTCTAGGTCCATCCATGTTGCCGCGAATGGCATTATTTCATTCTTCTTTATGGCTGAGTAGTACTCCGTTATATATATGTACCACATCTTTTTTGTCCATCCATCTATTGGTGGACATTCAAGTGGTTTCCGTGTCTTGGCTCTTGTGATTAGTGCTGCTATAAACGTAGGCATGCATGCATCTTTTTGAGTTGCGGTTTTGTTCAGATACATGCTGAGGAGTCTGATTGCTGGATTATATGGCAACTCTGCTTTCAGTTTTTTGAGGAAAGTCCACACTGGTTTCCATAGTGGCTGCCCCAGTTTACATTCCCACCAACAGTGTATGAGGATTCCCTTTTTCCATGCCTTCTCCAGCAGTTGCTATTTGTGCATTTTTTTAAATTATGGCCATTCTGACTGGAGTGAAGAGTTACCTCGTTGTTGTTTTGATTTGCATTTCTCTAATGATTAACGATGCTGAGCATCTTTTCATGCGCTTGTTGGCTGTCTGTAGCATCTCATGATCTGTTCAAAATTATTGTCCTCATTTTCCTCACGTGAAAACTGATGCTCTAGAGGAATGACGTCAGTTGTCCAGCATTGTACCCACCCAGTGTCCTGCCAAGTCCCACGGTTCCTACAAGTGTATCCAACAGGGGGTGGAGTCACAGCCCAGTCAGAGCAGATCTACCTTCATCAGCTTCATCAACAGCAAGTCTACATGAGAATGCAGATAAGAGGGTGGCTTTGCCACTTTTTAAAAACCCCATCGACTCTCACGGCTGTACCTGGTCTGGAGGGCTGTCCAGAGCTCAATCTCATGAGCCTGAGTTCCTGTATCCCACCCGCAGTGTTCCTAGTGAACTTCAGTTCCATTCCTTCCGCCACTCCATACTATCAAATCTGTGTCCAGGGTGCCTGGCCTTGGCCCCTGACACATGACAGGGTGGTCTGGGCTGGCCATCCTCCTAAGCTGTCAGGGAGGGGCTGGTACTGCCCTGCTCCATGTTTTGGAGAGGGAAGTCCTAACTCCCTTCAAAATTCTAGGGACTCCTTCTGCCTACATGAGCACACACAGGGCCCAACCCCAGAAAAGAGATCCTCTGTCCTTTTGCTCCAAAGCCGGGGGTACAAAGAATGCCCAGCCCAAACACCGATCTCCCCTTCCTCCAGAGCAGCTTAGGAGAGCACTTCCCTGATGGTCCAGTGGTTACGACTCTGAGCTTCCACTGCAGGGGGCACGGGTCCAGTTCTTGGCTGGGGAAGTTCCTCATGGCCGGTGGTGCAGCCAAGACAAAACAAAACAAAAACCAGAGCAGGTTAGGAAAACGATCAATAAGAGAGACAGAGCCAGGAAAGGGTTAACCCAGGGACACGCAGCAGAAGCCCATTGACCCCCAGCCCCTCCAGGTTAGTCAATAAGTCCTCTGAGGGCTGCTCCTGCTGACCTCTCTTTGGCGCCACAGGGCTGGACGGTCACAGCTTCCAACCCGTCTGGGGTTGGGGGTTGGTGCTCAGGCAGGACAGGAAAGGATGATGGTGTGTGAGGAGCTCTGCCTTTGGGGGAGTCGGAACAGGCAAGGCCCCAGGGCCGTTATCACCTGACAAGCCTGGCTG
Source organism: Madoqua kirkii (assembly GCA_006408675.1). NCBI lineage: Eukaryota > Metazoa > Chordata > Mammalia > Artiodactyla > Bovidae > Madoqua > Madoqua kirkii. Next base: position 15,088 of record SJYC01090967.1, read on the forward strand.
TGGTAGGAATAGGTGTGGGTGACCTTGGGATGCAGACGAACCCGGGAATAACTCGAGGGAATGCGGCCCCCCCTGGATTCCCTGTGTTCTGGACCCTTTGCTCACCCACTCTGGTCCTCAGTTTCCTCATCTGTAAGATAGGAAGACCTTAGAATAAGACACCTTAGCATAGCTAAGGTGTGCAAGAAACCAGAAAAAGAAAATCATTATTAAAAAAAAAAATCATGGCACTTTCCTGGTGGTCCAGTGGTTAAGGCTCCACACTTCTGATTCGAGGGGCACAGGTTCGATCCCTGGTTGGGAAACTAAGATCCCACATGCCGTGAGGCACAGCCAAAAAACAAAAACATCATTATGAAAAAAAAGAAATGGTGTGTGGTTGGCATAATTTTGATTTATAGACACTTGGACATGATTCACATAGGCAGGGAAACCATTAGGCTGTTTTTCTGTTGCCAGTAATCTTTCACAGGGTCGAAGTTTTATGATGAAATTTTGGAGGAATGAGCCTTGACCAGCTGGGAATAACATAGTTAACCTTCAGCCTAGATTCTAGTGTCTAAGAGGTCCCGTTTTGCTAACTCAGCTCCAGCAGCAGTCACCTACTGGGGGACGTCAGTGGACTGAGTAGACAGAGAAGAAACCCAGGTGGCCTGAGGGCCGGGGTCAGGCACGTGCACTCGGTCAGCCTGATGTGCAGGCCAACAGGCTGCAGTCAAGGGTGGGAGCTGGGGCTGTAGGCGTGGGTCCCAGAGCTGGGAGACTTGGATGCTGGGAAGGGTGGTAGGCACCTTTGACTCTTCCTAGGAGAAAGTGGGCACCAGGGGCAGGGGATGGATCAGGAAAGAGTGGCAACAAGAGATGCCTGGGGTTCATGCCTCACTGACTAAAGCTGTTTTCTTCCCTCTGTCCACTCCCTCTACTCTCTCCCCATGAGGCTTGCTTCTAGCAGAAGAGGGACCCAGAGTCCGAGAGCCTGGCTCCTGGTCCTGACTCTTCCTTTCAGTATCTTATGACCCAACCCAGACCCATCCATGGTCTCTCCGGATCTCTGTGTCCTCTAGTCTCTGCCTTCCTCATTGGGTTAGGACAGCAAAAGCGAGACTGCCAGGGACAGCACTTTGGAAGTGGCAAAGCCCTCTACAAACAGGAGGCATCTCCATGAAACAGTTATGTAACCTGCTGACTCAGAACCAGGCTGAGTTGGAGCCTGTCCCACCCGGAAGTTGGAAGACTGCTCAATCACTCATCCGGAGGAACTTGGTTTTAGTTTCCCCGTCTGATGAATGGGGATGATGCCTGCTGTCCTCCTCCGTGGAATGATGGTGAGAATCACAGGGGATCTTGTAGGTGCCAGAGATTAATGTGTTGATAATCATCAAATTATCATCATTATGATAGTGCAGAAGATAGTGGGGCTTTTTGCCCCAAGGGGACTGTCCACTCTAGGAGGACACCAGGCTGTGAGTAGCACAGACTGAAATTCTGCTTTTCCATGTACTTAGTCCAAAGGCTGGTGCGCAGTAAGAACTCCATAAATGTGAAACAAATTATGCTTTTAAATTATGTTCTTAACCTACTCACCCATCACACCTGACTCAGGTCATATACTTCAGGTTCTGTTAATTAGTTTCTTTTTAATTTTTAAATTTTATTTTTTGGCCATGCCATGCAGCCTGTGGGATCTTAGTTCCCTGACCAGGGATGGAACCTGTGCCCCTTAAATTGGGAGCACAGAGTCTTAACCACTGGACCATTAGGGAAGTTCCTTTTTTTTTTTTTTTTTTAATTGAAAGCAATAAGAAGTCTGAAGCTAAGTGGAGGAATAAGGTCAGGAGGAAGAAAGATCCAGATGTTTAGGCAGCACTCAGGCCAGGAGACGGACAAGATGTTGGGGTTATGAGTCCTAAATTTCAAGTTCAGTTCCCAGCCGTGACTTACTAACTGGATTTCCTGGACTTCAAGATTAGTCTCTTCTCTTCATTTTTGCCAGCAAGAAAGAGAGATTCCATCCTTCCTGATTCACAGAGGTGGAGTAAGAACCAGATGGCATGTGTGGAAACCATAATATTAGTCCCTCCCCCCGCCCACCCCCCGGCAATGTGCGACCTCGGAGTCCTCAGGGTTCTATAGCTTGTAGGTTACCCCAGCATTTCCCAAGAGGGCCTAAAGAGGGCACTGTAGCCCAGGAGCCGCTTTGGGCAGAGAAAATTCTCGGGCTGACTCCTCCCACAGCAGCTTGGCCCCCACTCCACTCCACACCTGCAGATATTTGGCAAATACCCTCCAACCCCTCAACCTGCTCATATTTTTCCTGCTGCAGACTGCAAAACATTCCCTCCCTTGAGCATATTTGCAGGGGTGCAGGCTAACTTCTCTGTTTTGCCATATAAGCAGAAAGAGCAATCCCCCTACCCCAGGTATGATAATGGTCAGGATCACTCCCCATCCAGTTTCGTGACAACTTTTGCCGTCTGCACAGGTCTTTCACTGCTGTTTGTGGCTGAAACATTATTTCTGGGAAGGAATTTGAAGTTGACTGTCGGAGGAAAGGGTAAAATCAGAAGGAGAAATTCCCTGGCAGTCTGGTAGTTAGGTTAGGACTCCTTGCTTCCAGTGCAGGGGCCATGGGTTCTATGCTTGCTCAGGGAACTTAAGTCCCACATGCCATATCTACAAAAAGAGAAGAAAGAAGTGGGGATCAAGCGTGGAGGTTGATTGAGCTTGTTCCTTGTCCCCATCCCAGGGGAGCTGAGAAGGCTTATGCGACAGGAATAAGGTGCAAGTTGTTTTACTTCTTGGTCTGCACCGTGGGAATGACCGCAGTGACACTCTCCCAGGGCCGTGTGAGGAATGCAGTGAGGTCGGATAAGTGACCTACCTGCAGCATCTCTGGGCAGTGACTGACCAATGAGATGGGCGTCCGGGAAATTAGTTCCCGCTGTACCCCCATCTACTGCCCCTTCTGCAAGTTTCAGGTTGGAGCATTAATGGTAACCATCCCCAGGCAAGAAAAGTTCTGCTGGACTTAGAGGGAGCTTGTGCGCTGGGAAAGCCTGGTGCTGGGATGATAGCATTAGAAGAAGAGGTCCCAGAGAAGAGGCAGAAAAGAAAAAGTTCCAGTGGACAGTGTTGGCAGCTGCCAGCAACCCTCAAAAGGGCCCCTCCTCTTGGCACCTGTGTCCTTACTGGCCCCGAAACTCACTAAAGGCTTGCCCTTGGGAATTCCCTGGTCGTGCAGTGGTTAGGACTCCATGTTCTCACTGCCAAGGTCCAGGTTCAATCCCTGGTTAGGGAACTAAGAGCCCACAAGCTGTGCTATGCAGCCAAAAAAAAAAAAAAAAAAAGACTTATCCTGGGCCAGTTGGCAGCTACTTATTAAGGACTAGCCTTGAATGGAGCCACCTTATTGACCAGCGTGGGCAGAGCTTGTGGCCTCAGGCCAGTGGGGTCAAGAGGTCAGACAGGCCATGAAAGGCAGCACGTAGCGCCCCACCCCCTCCACCTCTGGCTTCCCGGACCTGCCACCTACTGCCAGGATGGGGACGGACCAGGGGAAATATGGGGCTCCTGGGAAAATAGGAAAAACCAAGAGCCAGGTTGTGGTTTCAGTTCTTGCCAGTGAGGTTGAAAAATACACAAGATTTGGACCCAGTGATAACCAGGGGCCAGCCCCCATTCCATCTTCACGGCTCCCACCACCCTCCTTGTCCAGTGGACTCTGCTGTCACGGAGTCCCCATGAGACCCAGAGAATTCACGTCTTCCCCCTAAATTCTCCAGTCCATCCTGTCCCTGCTTGGTACGTGTAAAAGGAGGTATCCATCCTCCAGCTGGTCCCAGCACTGCGGCTCGGCAGCGTGCCAAGATGAGTCTCAGTGTCTCCGCAGCATGGTGCTGCCCCCAAGTTTAGGTTGAACTCTGAATTCCTCCAGCTTTGGGGCCTCAGACTGGCCCTGTGACATCCTTAGATCTGAGTTGAGCTCTGGACAGTTCCTCTAGCCCCTGAGATGTCACTGCTGGCCCTGGAGTGTCCGTGAGACAGGCTGGCACTGAGCTGGGGGCCTGTCGACAGGGGTTGGGAGTGGCGGCGTGGAAGGCACGGCGCAGGCAGTGATGGCGAGTGAGGTGGTAGACGTGCCCGGAGTGATAGCACCGGGTCACCTGTCCCCTCTCCTGCAGGCCTCCCCTGTGTACAGCGTCAGCTTTCCCCGCAGGAAATTGGAGTAGATTCGGAAAAGCTTGGACAACGCATCAACAGTGAATGTTCGGAGTGGGGCTGCGGAGGGGGTTGATCTGGAAGGGGGATGGCTTCTTTCTGCAAAGAGAGGAAAAGGTTAGCGCAGCACCAGGGGCCCCAGCAGGAGATGGGTTTTGGGGTAGAATGGCTGGGGGATTTCCTTGGCAGGGACCTTCTCTCACTTTACAGAAACAGCAACCCCAGGGGCAAAGAAGGGGCCAGACACACCTGGGCTCCCAGCGCCCGGAGCAGGGAGGTAAGACTGCGGAGGCCGCTGACAGCTTTGTCCACGTGCAGCTGCAGGGCCTCGCACGGCTGGGATGTGTTGGCCAATAGGGCCTGGCCCCGCAGGATAGCTTCTGAGAGCAGGGCCAGGCCCTGCCAGACTTCCAGAGCCTGCTGTTGGACCTAAAGGGAGCAGAGACTTGGAGTCAGCTAGCCCAAGCCAGCCTCACCCTCCTCCCTCTGAGCAGCCCCATGCAAACAGAAGTTTTGTACAATGAATGAACATTCACCCTCATCTTTGCTGTTCCATTTCTTCTCTCTCTAGCATTCTCCTGACCATCCTATGAGGTTCCCAAAATGAGACTTCCCATGAGGAAGGAACCCATGAACTCACCTCCATTCTTTTCCAGGCATAGAAGTTGACCTTGGTGTCTGGGACAGTGATATTCTCATTGAAGCTGCAGCCTTCTGCACAGCCCATCTGAAATGCACAAGCCTGGCGTCAGGGGCCCCAGGGCCTCCGTTAGGCTTAGCCCCTCACCTAGCTTCCACTTAGGCACTGGGGACTACCGCTCCTAGGACTTTTACTGCGGACCTTAGCTCCTTGCTTCCACCCCTGAAACAAGCACCAGGTTCCTGGATCTTGAGAGGGGGGTTGACCCTGGTGCCCCACGTGTGAGTTCTGCGGAAAGTCTTGGGGAGAGGACCTCACCGTGGCATTTTCGGCCTCCCTGGCCTCCAGGATGTATCTCTCCAGGACTCGGCTGTCACAGATGAGACGTGAGGGGGCGCCCAGGACTGGGAGGCCCAGAGGAAAGAGCAGAAAAGACAGCAGCAGCAGCAGCAGCAGCGGAGTACAGTCTAGGAAAGAGAGCCGGGCTGCGGATGAGGTGAATTCTCGAAGAAGCGCTGCTTTGGACCTGCAGCAGGTCCACCCATCCCGCTGCGCAGCCCCCAGTGAGTCCTGCCCAGCCGGACCTTGGGAGCGCTCAGGCTCTGCCTCCGCGTTCATTCAATCCCGCGGCCGCGTGCGCACCCCACCCCCGCCAGCTACCAGCATCCACTTCTCCCGGCCAAACTTCAATCCGGGTGTGACAGCGGCGTCTCTTCTCGCAGATCCGGGTTGTGGCTCCCAGACCCAGGTGTCTGAGTCTTCCTCGGCACCCACTGAGCTGCACCTCTTCTCTCCGAACCCCCAGCCCTCCGTCCCGTCTCCGGCTCAGGTTCCGACTCTCCACGGGAGACTCCCGGAGCCCGACAGACCGGCAGGTGAAGGCTGCCCCACCCCCCTTGCCCTTCCGGGGTCCTTGGCAAGTCTCAAGTCCTTGAACCGGGCCACCTCGGGGCCAAGAGCCCCAGCGGTAAATTCCTCCTCAAACAGCGCTGCCCCGGCCGAGAGTACTCACCGCGCGCCCCCATCTCCGTGCCTCGCCTGGCCCCTTAGCGACCTGGGGCTCGCCGGGTGCCTGAGCCGCAGCCCCGCATCCCGGGAAGCTCGACGGGGCAGGGCGGCCCCGCCGGCAGAACGAGGGGGCCGCGGTCCCCGGGCGCCGAGCGGGGTCGGGGCAGAGCGCGCAGAGCCCGGGGCCAGGGTCCGGAGGACGGCGCGGCGAGGCGACCGGCGGGGTTGGCCCGGGGACTGTTGGCCCGGGGACTGCGGCGGCGGCCGGGGGTCGGGGCTGTTATCAGCTGTGTGCGTGCGGGTGGGGGGTTGTTTCTTACGGTCCCAGTTCTTACAGAAACTGGTATTGTTGGAGATGAGGAATTTAATATGGTGGCACACAGAGCAAGACATTTGGTGGAGTCTTCTCCTGCCACTCCTCACTTTTGAGGACCCTGAAAAGCCAGAAATTGAACTTTTATGTCACTGTGCCTGGCAAAATTCTTAAGAATCTGAAATACAACAAACCCCCAGAAGGATGGCACCTGGGGTCTGCAGCTAAGCCTCTGTGGTTTCTAGGAAGCCTTGGGCAGGGGGCGAATTCCAGGGAGCAGGAGTCCAAGGCTAGCTTGCCTCTCAGACCCTGCAAAGTGGCCCGAGTGTCTAGGCCTCAGTGCTCTAACCTGTCAAATGGGCCTCCTGAAAGCACCATCCCTGTTCATGTTGCTTTCACAAATGGGAAACCCTGACAAATACTGGTGGTTACTTACAGGTTCATTCACTCCCTCCTCAGCCCCTTAATATTAGATCTATTTTATTCATGCATTTAGTCCCTTCTTTGTGCAAGACTTGGCCTGTCTAGCTTGCCTCTCAGACCCTGCAAAGTGGCCCGAGTGTCTAGGCCTCAGTGCTCTAACCTGTCAAATGGGCCTCCTGAAAGCACCATCCCTGTTCATGTTGCTTTCACAAATGGGAAACCCTGACAAATACTGGTGGTTACTTACATGTTCATTCACTCCCTCCTCAGCCCCTTAATATTAGATCTATTTTATTCATGCATTTAGTCCCTTCTTTGTGCAAGACTTGGCCTGCCTGGTGGCTCAGAGGTTAAAGCGTCTGCCTGCAGTGCAGGAGACCTGGGTTTGATCCCTGGGTGGGGAAGATCCCCTGGAGAAGGAAATGGCAACCCATTTGAGTGTTCTTGCCTGGAGAATCCGATGGACGGAGGAGCCTGGTGGGCTACAGTCCATGGGTCGCAAAAAGATGGACACGACTGAATGACTTCACTTCATTTTGTGCAAGACAACTGACTACAAACTTTCCAGAACAGAAACATGTAGAGACTTAACTCCTGCCTCCTGGAGTTTGTAGCTTACAGTAGATATAGGATGGGTATGTGGAGCCATGTGTGAGGACTGGAGTGTGCAGAGCTGAGCTATGAGAGTTTGGAAGAGGGGGAGGTCACCTCTAGCTGGGGAATCAAGGAGGATTTCATGCAGGAGGTGAAAACAAGCTCAGCCTTGAAGGGCAGGCAGGATTTCATTGGGAAAAGATGTGAGGTGGATGGGGGAGGCTGATCTAGCCCTGTGTTGCTGGGTCAAGTGTTTTGGGGTGAAGGGTGAGGTGTGGGAGGGAGAGGTGGATATCAGGCTAGGGTGCTGCTTAGGGAGAGGTCAGGTTGTGAAGAGCCCTGAGTGCCACTCTGAAAAATTGGGACTTCGGAACAAGTGGGAAATATTCATTCAGGAAATATACATATAAGAGTACCAACTTGGACTTCCCGGTAGTGTAGTAGATAGGAATCCACCTGCCAGTGCTGGGGACACAGGTTCGATCCCTGGTTCAGGAAGCATGGAGCCACCAAGCCTGTGCACCGCAACGACTGAGCCCACGTGCTGCAACTACTACTGAAGCCCTGTGCTCCACAAGGGAAGCCACTGCAGTGAGAGGCCCACACGCCACCACAAAGAGTAGCCCCAGCTCGCTGCAACTAGAAAAAGCCGGAGAGCAGTGAAGACCCAGGACAGCCAAGGGAAAAAAAAGAATACTTACTGTTGGCCAGGAACCTGGGGATAGAGCAGTGAATGAAATGGACAAGACCGCCTGCCCTGGCGGAGCTGACATTCTAGTGGAGGATGGATGACAAAGACAAAATGAATAAAAGATAGAGGCTCTCCAGTGGCAAAAAACTTGGAAGGCCCAGGAATCTTGGAGGAGGTGGCAATTTTGGATGAAGCAGGCAGAATGCCTACTGAGAAGAAGGTGACAAAGTGAGGGAGATCAGGGGATCAAAGAGGGTTCAGACAGATGAATGGGAGGGCCAGGGAGGCAGAGGCTTGCAGGTAATAATGAGGCCCCAACCTGCTCCCCTGCCCTCTGCTCACCCATGGCCTGCTCTCGAGGCCTCCCCCAAAACCTGGTGTGCTGGCTGTCACTCTGCACACCCCACTGTGCCCCCTGATCCTGGTTTCCCTGTCAGCACCCAGGCGGCCTCCCAGCCTCACACGGCCCTCGCAGCCCAGCCCTGGGACAAGATCCCAGCTGTGGGACAAACACGCGCACACTCACGTCCACACACGTCCGCACATGCGTCCTGTCCTGACTTCCCACACGCCTCAGCCTCTGCTCTCTGGGTCCCCAGGCTCCTGCGTCACTGCCCTGACCTGACCGTGGAGAGGGGCCGGGGAGGATGGCGGGGAGTAGACACAGCCGGAGGAGAGAGAGGACAGGAGAAGCCATTCAGGCTGCGGGACCTGCCTCTCCCCTCACGTCAGCGTGGCAGAGGTTCCCCAGGCCCCTGCCTTCGGGAAAGGTAGATGGGCCCTGGGCAATAGACCCTAGGCAATAGCCCCTAGGTGCTGGGGCCTGCTGGACAAGGGTGACGTTGGCTCATCTGCTGGAGCGTTTAGAAAGTTTGGAAAGAGAGCTGCGATTGCAGCCCAGGAGAGAAGGCAGAGATGAGGGGAGAGATGGAACCTCCATCCAATCCCTAAGCCGTAGTATTCCTACTGAGAGGGCAGAGGCTGATTTGGGGGCCAACTTCAACCCAGCTGCTGATGGATACCACCCAGCAGGGCTCATTAATCCAGCCTGGACAAGCAGGGCACCCTGAGGAGCAGGAAGCTACCTGGGACTCCCCCTCCGATGCCTAGTGCCCCCCTGCCAGGGCCCCCTCCATCTGCCTGTTTGTATTTCTCTGGCATGGTGCTGGCCCAGTGCCAGGGCGACTGCAGAAGGTCACCATGCTGTCCCCTCCAGATATCCCCAACTGGATGGCAGGGGTGGAGACAGGCTGGAGGCATCCTGGCAGCCACTAGAGTAACTTTCCCACTGAGCAAACAGCCTTATTCAGGGTGTTACCCTGAGCACGAGCCTGCAGTGGCTCCCGGTTCCTCGGAACCAAGGCCCTCTGTGCTCTGCCACCTGCCCACCGTTCCAGCCTGTTCTCCCACTTTGCTCACCCCCGTGCCCACATCACAGGAGCTTGGTGACATGATTAGCTGCCTCCTGCCCTGCGCTCGCTCACTCTCTGCCTTCCTCCTGATCACCCTTGCCCTCCTACCCTACCCCTCTCTTTCTTCAAGCGGTACCTCCTCTACGAAAGATGCCCCAGCAGAAAGCTGTCTCCTTGCTCCGGGCTGCCGTTCTTTATGTACATCCTTTATGTCTCAGAGCTTCCCTGATGGTTCAGATGGTAAAGAATCTGCCTGCAGTGAGGGAGACCTGAGTTTGACCCCTGGGTTGGGAAGATTGCCTGGAGAAGGGAATGGCAACCCACTCCCGTATTCCTGCCTGAAGAATTCCTTGGGGAGAAGAGCCTGGTGGGCTACAGTCCATGGGGTCGCAAAGAGTCAGACATGACTGAGCGACTAACATTTCTACTTTATGCCTCAAGCCTCCCCTCTCGGGGCCACCATGTACAGCTGTCAAGGTTGAGCACTGCACAGCTCCAGGGGCCGCCATTCATTTGGACCCTGAAGAGAATGGTATTCTCTGGAGCCGTGTAGCACGGGTGCTCTGTTAATCGGAGGAGAGAGCAAAGGACAAAGTATAGGCAGGTCTTGTTCATCTTGGTGCCAGTGGGCACCTGGCCTGTTGCCGGTTTATGGTCCTCGCTCAAGTGTGGCTTGCATAGTGTGGTCCATCCACTCTAGATACCTCAACCAGAGGATGGGAGGCCTAGAGGGAAGAAGTGAGCCCCTCGTCTTCTGCATGCTTGCTGGAGCCGTGCCTGGACAACCTAGCTCTGGGTTTGCTGGGGCTTGAGAGGCCTTGTCTACTTCCTGAGCAGGGAGCCCCCGAGGCGAGGCCTGAAAAGGGACAGTCGTGACCACAGGATGGCGGGGGTGGAGACAAGCTGGAGTTGTCCCAGCAGCCGGTTCAGGCTGAAACTCCAAGAAGCAAATTTACAGCCCCCCTGAGCTAGCGTAGACCCCCAGGAAGCACGAAGTCCCAGCTGCCTGGAGTCGTGTTGGGGCGGAGAAGGGGGGCCTCTGGACCTCTCTGCCCTCCTCCTTTCCAATCAGTATCTTCTCAGCCAGGCTTGGGAGCTCCGCCAGGGGCCCAGACCTTCTGTGCTGGGAAGTGGGGTGGCTCGGACCTCAGAGGATGTGATGGGGAGGGCTTCCTGGCGCTTGGGGAACTGGGAAGGGAGTGAGACGCAGAATAGGGATTCCTGCTGGAAGTCCTGTGTGGAGGTCAGCTTGGAGAAACGGAGGCAATCTCTGCTTACTTGGCCACAAGGTAGCCCCTAGGACCAGATGTCTGTGTTCTGTTCTCAGCAAGCAGCTCTGCTGCTTCAGAAGCCTAACGAGGCTTGTCTGGTAAACAAGGGAGCCCAGATTTGGTGACCTGGTGAGCTCTGCCACTTACCATCACCCAACCTGAACAGGTGACCTTATGGCCGAGCCTGGGGATGGCAGAAGAAACGATAGTAATGGCTTGCCAGGGCCGTCGTGTGATTGTGTAACGCCCGGCATGAGGTAATCAGTGCTTGCTACCTATTATCACGGCACCCTTGGCTTTACTATCCCTGCTGTCTGTCCTCGCTTTGCAGGCCCAGAGACCAGATCGCCAACATACTCTTCAGCCTTCCTCCAGCGTCTGCCACCACTCCTTCTGGGGAGGTAGGCAGGGGTCCATGACACCTTATCCCTGGTGTTGTAGCTGCCTCGCTAAGCCACCCACTGGCAATGTCATGGGGTCAGAGGGTGTGGATGGAGAATGGGAGTCTTCTGGGTGGACACATTCACTGCTCTTTGGAGAAAGTTGCCGCTGAAACACAACTGACTGGAGCTGGGGGTGGATCAAGACATAGATATCAAAGCAACGCTCACACTCAGTTTATTCAAAGCCTGGAGCCGACCAGAGATTTCTTGTCCCCTTAACATGGGTCTCCTCCCAAGGGAGGCCAGGAGAAGTCCCAAGGACCTTGGACTGAATGAGGCCTTCAGGCTCACCCTGGACAGGCCCCGAAGCATTACCACGCCACCTTCCTTGGTTACGATTCTCGACTCTCCCCTAGTGCTTGAGTCCTTGCAGGAGGGCACGCAAAGCACCAAGACCTCCACCTCCAGATGCACCTCCCCAGCTAAGGTTTCTGTGAAGTGTCAGCTGCATCCTAGGATCTCCTGTTCTCAGGTACAGCTGAACATTCCCAAGCTCCTTCACACGCCCTTTCCAGAAGGACATCCTTTACCCATGTCCTTCCCATCCTTTACCATAAGACAGAGCTGCAAAATTGGCTGTAGCAGCTTTCCTGTCCAAACAAAAATAAAACAATTCAAAAGCACCCATAGATGTCATTTAGGAAATGGAGTCTTAAGTGGTCATTTTCATAGACTTCTCTCTTGGTGGGATAACCTTTGCCTCATTCCCAAATCTGCAGTGGGTCATCTCTTCCTTTCAGAACTTCCTTTACACATGCCTCTAGTCCATCTTCCGCACAGGCTCCAGGGTTTGTTCTCCCAGCTCCTGACCAAGCACCAGGAACTCACCTGGAAGAGTGCAAGGAATTTCCTAGAAGGATCATCCACTCATCCAGACCAGTTCCTGGGTCCTGAGGGCCCGTCTTCTTTCCCGCAGCCAGCACCACAAAAGTAAAAGCCAGCAAGACTAAGAACCCAGCCTTGTAGATCAAACACACACAAACCACCTTCCTTCCCCTCTCCCCATCCTCATGAAGAGGACCAAACCATTCCTTAGCAAAATGGCTCACACTATCAAGTTTCCACTCTCTTTGGAGCCCTTGCTAATGCCAGGCTCCAAGCACTATGTAAATTAATTGTCTTTTCTAAATCTGTTGGTCCTTTTTTCTATTAGTTTTTAGAGGCCCAGGGGTTTGTACCTCTCTGGGCAGACCTGGTGCCTAACACAGATTCCTCACAAGCAGTGAATTCTCAATAATACTAGAGATGAGGAGCGAAGGCCTACTCCCACCTCCAAGACAAGGATTTCAAATCTGACCTCGGGGGAACTGTTTTTGAAGTAGGAGGTCATTTTGCACTCATTGTGGGCTCCATACCTGTTGAGCAAAAAGAAGGGAGGGGAACTGCATCTGGACACCCTTTCTGTCCCCATCACCTTCCCACTTCCCAAGCTGTGATGGAAGACACCGCAGAGAACCCGGAGAGGGAGGGCAGCAGAGGCGGCTGGTGGCCTCCCTGCAGAGGCTCCCTGCCCCATCCACCAGGAGTGCGCTTGACAGATGCAGGCACTTTCCCCACACCCCCTACCTGCCCCCACAGCCCTTCTTCTTCCGGTGGCAATGTCTAGGGGCTGTTTCTGCCACTGAGGGAAGCCCCACTGGCAAGCAGTGAGAGAATATGGAGCAAAAACAACAAACAAATAAGCTGGAAGATGTCATAGCCAAAACAAACCAAACGCTAAAGGGCAGCTGCTACCACCTCTGCTGGGCCTGGGCCAGGAGCAGAGACCAGAGCACATACGTGCAAGGACACACACAGCTCCCTCCAGCTCCCTGCTGGCTCCCCCGTTACTGGGGCCTCCTGGGCAAGGGAGCCTTGCAGTCAAGGCTGATAGGGAAATTGGGAGGATATGATAGAATCGTCTCCCTCCAACCTCCCCAATGCTTCCTTACTTTGTAGCTGCCGAGTGACCCTCCAGTCCTACAACACACCCTGCCTGTTAGTGAATCCCCGTTGTACACACTGATGCCTTTGCCTGAGGCAGCCTGGAGAGCCTTCTCTTCTGCCTCGCAAACTTTTCATACTTCAAAACCCAGGTCAAAGGTGAAACCATCTCAGACCTCATGAGGAAGTTAGCCGTTTCCTTCTTCGTGCTTCTCTACTGCGGCTATTCTTACCTCTTATATCACACATCTTATTCACTGCACAAAAACTGGTATATCCACATTCCCAACTAAACGGTGAACTCCCTGAAGGTAAGGGCCATTTTATGCCCACCTTTGTATCCCCAGGGTGCAGCCCAGGCCCTGTGGCTCACAGTAGGCACTCGGCCTGTGTTCAGTCATTAGAATGAAGCACCAGTCCTTCTGTGAAGAGTCTGCTTTCCTATGTGGCTGGCAGTCACTTCCACAGCATGAGTCCCTCCGCAGCAGGAACCCTCAAGCCAGAGGGAGAGGTTTTGCTAAATGAGAAGGCAGATTTTCAGAACCCCAAACCAAACTGCCTTCAAGCAAACTAGAACCAAACTCAATTACTAACCTTTAAATCAAAGTCTTTCAAGCTCTTGTGACCTCCCCAACAGTAAAATCGATGTCATAACTAGCACACGTCTATATACATATCTATAAACGTGCCAACAAAATATTACCATGGAAGTTATTTTTTATTTGATTTTTAAAAAGGTTTTGACCTAGTAAATCAAGACCCACATATGGGTCATCAACTGCTCTGTTAAACATTGCTTTAGATGACTAGTTTTATAAATAGAAAAAATCAGATCCTTCTACAAATATCCAAGCAAATAGGTGCTTCTGACCTGTGTGCCCAGTAAATCAGAGGGAAGGCTTTTCTTTCCCACTTAGAACAGCCCAGCCACAGGGTGTGAAGAGCTCTGAACCACAGCTGTTTAGAACACCTTGGATCCCCCAGGGCCAGGAATCAAAGGAAGCAGTGTCAACCCCTCCCACAGCCTAATACAAAGGAGGCCCCATCTTTGTCTCTCTCTCTCCTTAAGCCCTCATCCTTCCTGTGCCCAGGAACTACCAACAGAGAAGCTGATACTTTCCTCACACACTAGACCCTAGCTGCTCGCCAGCAGGCAGGGTATCTATTCTCTCTGCCGCCTTCTGCAAGGATGAAATATTTTAAAACAAACACTGGGACCGTCAGGCTTCTGCACTGCACTAACGTTTGCCTTATGTTGCAGTGTCTGTAGGACAATTTATGCTCTATGAAAGCAGGAAACGCCAGGGTTCCCCTCCTGTATCTAAATCTTTTTCCTACTCTCCTCTCCAGAATTTACACAGGGGAGAGGCAGTGCAGCGGGGCGGGTGGCCAGGCACCAACATAACTTGAAACTTTATTGTACTGGACGATGGCTACAGACCACAAAGATCCGGGAAGCCCCACTGCTCGGGCCCAAAAAAGACGGTGTTTGCCCTCTCAATTCAGAGTCCTCCGGGCTGCGAGGGGATGGGCTTTCTCCTACATGGCTCTGGCTGAACATCATGACAATACTCAGGACAAGAAGAGCCACACCTGAGCACCTGTATGGGGATGGGTGGATAAGGTGGGCCAGCTTCATCTCAGTTACTTGGGCTGACCCTGAAGACACGGATGTGGATGGCAGAGTTGTTGCGGATCCGGGTAAGCGGCTCTCGTGAATCAGTCTCCGGTTCCAGCTCATCGACAAGCTCCACGGTGGAGGTATTGGCAGCCACTTGCAAGGACCCGAAGCTGCCCGCCTGCAGCTGTAGGGCAATGTTGATGGCTCGGTTGATGGCCAGGCCCAAGCCGTGAATGTAGATCTCGCTGCACGCGTTCTGACCCCGCGCCCCTCCGTCCAGCAGCTTCTGGCAGCGGGCCAGCTGCGCCTTAAAGTCAGTCTTCATGTTGACATAGATGTCATTGGGCCTCCGGGGCAGGCGGTGGGGAAGCCGCTTCCGCAGGGTGTACTCCACCGGGTCCAGCTCAGCCTCGACAGTCCCGCGGGGCTCTCGGTTTTCGGCCATGCTGTGCGCCCTGGCACGGGAGAGGACGAGATCAGTCAAGGGTGAGGAGCAGCCTACGCTTCCTTCCAAATCCTTTGGGTTTCCAGCCCAAAGGGTGCACCCGGGAGGGGGCACACTCGACGCCCCTCTTCCCTTCCACTCAGTCCCCTCCCACTCACCTCCAGCTCCCGCAGCTCCCCCACCCTCAGTTCCCGGACATTCATCACAACGCTCCCCACCTAGGGTCCCTCCACCGCCCCCTTCCCCAGCTCGCCAGAGCCTACTCTCTCTGGTCCCCGTGCTCTCCACGCGCAAGCGGCCCGCTCCGCTGCCAGGCCACTCGAGCGTTACGCCGACTGGCCAGAGGAAGTGGCGCTGCCTGCGACCACAGGGACCCCAGCAGGGAAGAGGGGCACGCCGCAGGGACGCCAGAAGGCTGAAGCCCTGCGGGTGCGAGGCGTAGGAAAAGGGTGCCGAGTGCGCACGCGCGCCCGTCCCCGCGGCTAGGCCTGGGGGATCCACGAATCGCCTTCCCGGCCTCCGTTCTCCCCGCCCCTTTCCTCAGAGCTGGCAAAACCGCGCGAGGTGTTTGAATAACGCGAGGCTTCCGGGGCTGACGGGATCTACCACGGTATGCCTCCCTGGCGGGGCGCGGAGGCGGGAGGCGTGTACCAAGTCCGAGTCCGGGGAGGGATCTGGATAGGGCAAGCTCTGGCTTTTTGCGGCAGTCCAAGTCCCCAGTTCGCGCGGGGTGGAGGTCCCTAAGGGGAGAATAGAGGAGAGGAGGCTATTGTGGGGGCTTGGAGAATTTGGGAGTCATGGCCTTCCAAAGATGGTAGAGAGGGCGCCGAGTTCCATAGAACGTGATCGGGAAGGTGTCTGCGTCCGTCGCAGTTCTTCGGGTCAGGAGGCGTGGCAGAGTTGGCAGAACCGACTTCCCGCCCGAGGTTCTCGTCGCCCAAAGGCCGAGAGCGGGTAAACGAGTACTGAAGCCCGGTCCTTCTGGGAGGACAGCGCTCTGACACCTCTCTGCAGTTAACGGGGAGCCGTCCTCCCATTTCTCTGGCAGGGCTCAGAGGCCAATCCCTTGGGGACTGAGGGCTATGAGCCGTTGTGGTTGAATCGCTATGAACTGCAGCTCGCTAAGCTTCCGTGTCCTTCACTATTGAGTCGGTGATGCCATCTAATTATCTCATCCTCTGTTGGCTCCTTCTCCTGAGCCGTAGGCCTTCCCCTCAAGCGTTCACGGCTTCCTTGTGGCCCCCCTGACCCACCCACTCGGACCCCTCAACTACCCTCCAGCTCTTCGGTCACTGCGACCACTCGGGAGCTGGGACGTACGCCCCCTGGCGGGAAGGGCAGCGCAGCACTTGGGGGGATTGGTGGCTCCCCAAGACCACTGGGAAGGGGCTGTGCCCAGATTGGTTTAGCTTTTGAAGAATTCCATTCGAAAATGAGTTAGACCTGCATTGGAGACCTCAACTACTCTCCTCTGAAGTTTCCTCATCACTCAAATAGGGATGACAGTTCCCATCTTGCTACTGAGTTTCAAAACCCAATATAACTTTATAAACTGTAAACCCACAAGTGTGAATTGGCATTTTTATGTCCCCCCAGACCGCTGTCTTATTGTCTAGGGTGGAGTTTGACCCCCATATGACTAAAGGTTGGAAAGAGGCCAGGCTCTTGTGAGCTTAACCTCCCAGCACCATTTAAAGCCTGCATTTCTTTTAAGCTTCAGATTCTTAGGTTTGGTGGCGTTTATTTGGGGGTGAAGAGGAAAGGCTGGCTACAACTCTTCTGCCTCAGTAGTGATATCTGAACTGAATTATGTGTGTGTGTGTGTGTGTGTCCCCATATGACTAAAGGTTGGAAAGAGGCCAGGCTCTTGTGAGCTTAACCTCCCAGCACCATTTAAAGCCTGCATTTCTTTTAAGCTTCAGATTCTTAGGTTTGGTGGCGTTTATTTGGGGGTGAAGAGGAAAGGCTGGCTACAACTCTTCTGCCTCAGTAGTGATATCTGAACTGAATTATGTGTGTGTGTGTGTGTGTGTGTGTGTGTGTGTGTGTGTGTGTGTGTGTGTGTCCCTGGGTCCTAGTTGGGGCACATGGCTCTTTAGTTGCAGTATACGGGATCTAGTTACCTGCCTGGGGATGGAACCCAGGCTCCGTGCATTGGGAGTGTGGAGTCTTAGCCACTAGACCATCAGGGAAGTCCCTGAATTGAATTTTGATGGGAAAACAGGAGTTCTTCAGGGAACCAAGGAGTTTTCTGGAATCACTGAACACTATTTTTAAAAGAATGGACTCATAATCTAAGCTTTCACCTTAAGGAACTAGAAAAAGTAAAGCCAAAGGGAGAAGATGGGAGGAAATAAAAAGAGCAAATGTCAATGAAACAACACAGATATAAACTCAAACTACAAGCTGGTTCTTTGCAAAGATCAAGAAAATTAGTAAGCCTCTAGCAAGACTGACACAAAGAGAAAGAAGACTCAAATTACGATTCCCAGAAATGAAAGAGGGAGTAGCATTAAAAACCTCTCACATTATACTTAGAGAATAATACTAACAACTCTACATAGATAAATTCCACAACAGAGATAAAAGGGAGGCATCCCTGGGTGGCTCAGACAGTAAATAACCTGCCTGCAATGCTGGAGGCCTAGATTCAGTCCCTGGGTTGGGAAGATCCCCTGGAGAGGGCATGACAACCCACTCCAATATTCTTACCTGGAGAATTGCCTTGGACAGAGGAGCCTGGCAGGGTACAGTCCATGGGGTCGCAGAGTCGGACACAACTGAGTGACTAAGCACATACTGGCAATAAGCAATCAGAAGTCAAAATTTAAAATCATTTACAATCATTCCAGACAGGGGTGAAGAAGATGGAGGAAGGGAGGGGGAGGGAAAATATGTATAAGTTTAACAAAAACATGTAAAAAATGTGTATGTGAAAAAATACAAAATGCTAATCAAAGAAATCAAAGATCTAAATTAATGGAGAGGTAGACCGTGTCCATCTATTGGAAGACCAAAATATGTCAATTCTCCCACAGTTTCATGCAATTCCTATGAAACCCAGCAAAAGTTTTATAGATGTAGGTAAGTTTATTGTAAAATTTATATGGAAAGGCAAGGGAAGTTAAAGCAACTTTGAAAAACGAAAAGTTGGAATCACACTACCCAATTTTAAGAACTATTGTCTACACAGTATCAAGACAGTGTGGTATCTGCCAAGGGGCAGGTGTAAAAGTCAGTAAAATGGAGTAGAGAACCCAGAAATAGGTTCACACAAGTACAGCCAGCTGGTTTTTGACAAAGGTGCAAAAGCAGCTGAATGGGGAAAGAATGAGTCTTATCAACAAGTAGTGCTAAAACAATTCAATAAATAGGCAAAGAACTGAAATTGAACCTCAGCCCAATGCAAAGAAATTAACATAAAATGGATGGCAGATCTAAACATAAAATGTAAAATTATTAAATTTTTAGAAGAAATATAGGGGGTAAAGAAAGTCTTCATGATATAATAGGTAAAGAGTTCTTAGATACAACCCCAAGGGCACAATCCATTAAAGAAAAGAATTAATACATTGTACTTCATCAGAATTAAAAATCTTTTCCTCTGTGAAAGGCCACCTAGCCACAGTCTGGGAGGAAAATACCTGTAAATCATATATCCAGTAATGGACTTGTCTCCAGATTAGAGAACTCCCTAAACTCAAGCATTTGAAAACAACTAGAAAATGGGCTTGAACAGAGGGTTCTTTAGCAAACGGTATAAGGATGACAAATAAGCACAAAAAATGTTCAACATCATTAGCCGTGATGGAAACGCAATTAAAACCACGATGAGATGCCACTCCCCACCTACTGTTTGTTCTGCTGTTTAGTCGATAAGTCCTGTTGGACTCTTTTGTGACCCTACGGACTGTACCCTGCCAGGCTCCTCTATGGGATTTCCCAGGCAAGGATACTGGAGTGGGTTGCCATTTTCTTCTCCAGGGAATCTTCCTGCCCCTGAGATCTTTTCAGCCTAACCATTTATTAGACCTTTGAGGTCTAAGCAGCTTACATAACCTCTCTGAACTCAGTTTTAATACCTGTCAAATGTAATAACACATTTCTGAACTATTGTGCAGATCATTAATATTTACAAAATTCCTAATATGCTGCCTGACACAGTCTCTCAAAAAATGATCAATATAATTAAAATATTTTAAATCATTCTAAATCTAGATAAATAAGGTGAATTTAACATGGTCATTTCCTCTACCCCTTTTAATGGCAATTTTCAATTCAATTCAGTCGCTCAGTTGAGTTCTACTCTTTGTGACCCCATGAATCACACCACACCAGGCCTCCCTGTCCATCACCATCTCCCGGAGTTCACTCAGACTCACGTTCATTGCCTTTACCCTCCTGTTAAAATGTCTAAAATAAAAAACTGCAGACTTTTCTTATAATATCAATAACCTCAGATATGCAGATGACACCACCCTTATGGCAGAAAGCGAAGAGGAACTAAAGAGCCTCTTGATGAAAGTGAGAGAGGAGAGTGAAAAAGCTGGCTCAAAACTCAGCATTCAAAAAACGAAGATCATGGCATCCAGTCCCATCATTTCATGGCAAACAGATGGAGAAACAATGGAAACAGTGACAGACTCTATTTATTGGGCTCCAAAATCACTGCAGATGGTGACTGCAGCCATGAAATTAAAAGATGCTTGCTCCTTGGAAGAAAAGCTATGACCAACCTAGACAGCCTATTAAAAAGCAGAGACATTACTTTGCCAACAAATGGTCTGTCTAGTTGAAGCTATGGTTTTTCCAGTTGTCATGTATGCATGTTGAGAATTGGACCATAAAGAAAGCTGAGCGCCGAAGAATTGATGCTTTTGAACTGTGGTGTTGGAGAAGACTCTTGAGAGTCCCGTGGACTGCAAGGAGATCCAACCAGTCCATCCTAAAGGAAATCAGTCCTGAATAATCACTGGAAGGACTGATGCTGAGGCTGAAGCTCCAATATTTTGGCCACCTGATACAAAGAACTGACTCACTGGAAAAGACCCTGATGCTGGGCAAGATTGAAGGCAGGAGAAGGGGACGACAGAGGATGAGATGGTTGAATGGCATCGCCGATTCAATGGACATGAGTTTGAACAAGCTCCGGGAGTTGGTAATGGACAGGGAAGCCTGGCATGCTACAGTCCATGGGGTCACAAAGAGCTGAACATGACTGAGCAACTGAACTGACTGTGGTCTAGTGGTTAAGAATCTGCCTGCCAATGCAGGGGACTCGGGTTCAGTCTCCGGTCTGGGAAGATTCCATGTGCCACAGGACATCTAAGCCCGTGCACCACAACTACTGAAGCCAGCACGTCCGAGAGCCTGTGATCTGCAACGAGAAGCCCCCACGATGGGAAGCCGAAGCACCACAGCTAGGGAGGAGCCCCCACTCTCTGCAACTAGAGAAAGCCCGTACTCAGCAAAGAGGACCCAATGCAACCCCAAATAAAAATAACAAAAAAATTTTTTTTGACAATAGTGAGTGTTTATGAGAATGCAAAGAAATTGGAACTCTCATAACACTGTGGAAATCTTCAATGGTCCAGTCACTCTGGAAAATAGTTTGGCAATTTCTTCTAACCCTAAACTCACACTTACCACATGACCCAGCAAGAGCACTCGTGGAAATTTACAAACTTGTACATGAATGTCCACAGCAGTTTTATTTGTAATAGCCCCAGATCTGAAACAATCCATGCGTTTTTAAATGGGTGACTGGTTAAAGTGTGGTATATCCATATGATGGAATACTACTCAGCAATAAAGTTGGAATTAAGGAGACTTATTAGGCTGCTGGAAGACTAGAAACCTCCTTGAACAACACTGGGCCAAGCAGTTCATGGTTTACTGTGAAAAGCCAACAAGATGAGCGAGGCAGTGTGACCGACCACTCCTCAGCAGGGAGCATGTAGAGGGTTCGGTGGACCCTCAAGGAGACACAGGCAATATAACCTTGGGGGATGCAAGGTTTTCCACAGGAAGCAAGGTCTAAGGTGAGGCAGGAATATCTAGTAATGGGGCTCAGATCCTATGTAGTTCCTGGAAGGTTGGAGCTGTAGGAGATGGGGAAGTCAAAGGAACCAGCAGAAGACTCAGAAAGAGAAGCTGGTGAAGTAGGAGGAAAACCAAAGGAGTATGGTGATACGGAAACCAGGTGAAGAAAGCTTTTCCTGGAGGAGGTAGGACCAGCTGAGTCGAATGCTGATGACAGGCCACTGTGGATTTATCAGTGCGTTCATTTTGCATTGGTGACTTGACAAGCATTTACACTTGACCGACCAAAGAACTTTGCTTAGGGCAGCAAGTAATTTTGAATACAATAAATTAATTGTAAGGCGCATTTTGTCTGATAATTAACAATAAGCACTGTTAATGAGCTACCGTTCCATTACTCAGGCTGCCTGTCTTTTCATGATATCTAAAATGTTTTCCAAACTCTGACATACAGATAAATATAAAGGCTTGCAACTTAGGTGGGTGAAGCCAGGTCTTGTAATACACTGATTTGACACTAAGATGGTCCTTACCTTTTTGCATTTCATGGAAGGCAAACACTGCTAGGGAATCTGCCATTAGGAAAAAAGGCAGAGAGGTTGGCTGTTCAGTCTTACTTGAGACCTCCCTTTCATCTCAATTAATCATCTAACCACATCTCTGTTTAGTTCAAAGCTTCCAAATTTAAAAAACACAAACCAAGATATTTCACAGCACAGTACTTGAACAAACAAAGATCTTAGGTCCAAGCGATTTCTTCATTCAGAAATTTTTCTTTAATTTTGTATAGAAAATTCACAGTTCTGATTTATGTCATTTCGCAAAGAGGCTGTGTATACGATTCAACTTCCACGGTGTCACCAGCAGCAGAAGCATTCCCACTCTACAGCTGGGGCGTAATTACTTGGCCAGGATCACAAGCTGGTACACAAGGAACCCAGAGTGACCGATCAATCACTCCCAGTTTTCCACCCTGGAGTCTGGCGTGCTCTCCCTAGCAAAATACTCCTCCTCAATCAAAAGCATTTTCCTGGGGACTTTCCTGGTGGCCTAGTGGTTAAGACTCTGCACTGCCAATGCAGGGGGCACAGGTTCAATCCCTGGGCTGGGAACTAAGATCTCACATGCTGTGGGGTGAGGCCAAAAGATTAAAAAAATGAAATCATGCCAGCACTCAAAGCCCTAAGCTTTAAGTTCCTCTTCACTTCTCACCAACAGGCAATCCACGTCCTCGTCTCCCATCATCCTAGACTGTCACTATTCTACTGCCAATGCCCACTTTTCTCAAATCTACCCAAATCCTGCCTTTCCTGCTCCACACAAGTCACCACTTTCCCTGACTGCCTCCACTTCACAGGGATCCCCTTTTTCCCCTGTAACATTTCTCTACCATAAGTGACAATCTCATGCTTGCTAATTAAAACATGCTAAAACCTTACTCAGAGGGTAAGACACAATCGGGAAAAGTGAAGAAACAAAACAGCAACAACAAAAGTTTTGGAGTAAGAAAAAACAGCTGCCATAATTGAGGACCTTTGTCTATGAGAACTTGATCTGAGATTGGATTCTGCTGATGCATTTTCATACAATATGAACAATGTGAAAACCCTGGGCTCAGAAGGCCCTACCAGCTAACGTTTGTGAAGTGCTTGCCCTATGCCAAGCATTGTGTTCCAGCGCTCTACCATACAATCCAGAGACTCAGAGATTTGTAAAGTGCCCAAGGCCACAGTCTGGAATGGATGCAAGCCCTCACCTTTTTTATTTATTATTTGGCTGCACCGGATTTGGGTTGCAGCCTGCTGAACCTTTAGCTGTTGCACGTGGGACCTAGTTCCCTGGCCAGGGAGTTGAACAAGGCCCCCTGCATTGGGAGCAGGGAGTTGTAGCCACTGGACCACCAGTGAAGCCCCAGCAAGCCCTTGCTTTAAACAGTTGGATTTTCCAGCCTCTGAGCAAGCAGCCTCACCGACTGCACTGAGACAGGAATCCTGATTGCAAGAAAGGCAAGGGAACTGAAACAAGCAGACATGAAAACTGCGTGCATAGAAGCCTGGGGTGTGCGCCGTGCAAGAACAAAGGCCCTTCCTGGTAGCTCCCGTCTTCGATCCGTTTTGGCACAAGACAGAGGCCTCAAGTTCCAAGTTTGAATGTACCTTTCCCGGTCCTGAGGATTACATTGTTTTTGGTAACGGCTTTAGAAAGCTGGGAAGTAAGAGTATACATTCTGGAGTAACTTCCAAAGAAAACGGTGAAAACACACACAAAACTTTTTCATCCTAAAAAAATAGTTCAGGAATCGGAAAAGTCATTCTTGAAAACCTCCTTTTTAAACAAAGACGGTGTCAATCTACTTCTTGTATTTGCATAGTAGTTTCTCTCTTGCCAAAGCCTCTCACACGCACCTATTTTAATTCTTTCAGCACTCTGGAAAGAGAGTGGAATGGGGGCCGGGGATGAGGCAGAGAAGAGCCTCAATCCCTTACTATATAATAGAAACTCAGGCCCGATAGCGTTAAATCCTTTGTCCCCGAGGTTTAGGGGGCCACTCAGTCACTGGAGGAGTCAGATAGAAACTCCAGATCTCACCAGCCAGCGCTGCCGCGGGCAGTTTCTAAATCATTCGGCTCCTCGTTTACTTCATACACCCCAGGATATCTGATAAACACATCTCTGGGTTGCACGTAGTCTCCTTCAACCCAGGCGGGCTTCCCGGAGGAAGCCGACCGCCCGGAGATCGGCGATGCAGCCAGCGGCGGCCTTCGTCGCGATGGTCGCGCGTCAGGTGCCGGGGGCTGCCGGGGACCACCCCCCGGGACACTCTCACCCCCCCACCCCCGGCCCGCGGCAGGCAGGGTCACGTGAGGAAGCGGGCTCCCGGGTCACGTGCCGGGGGGGGGGGTCCGGGGGCGGCGGGCG
>SJYC01090969.1:0-40164 GCA_006408675.1 Madoqua kirkii
AGGAGGGTGTGGTGAAGAGGAGGGGCGGGGTGGGGGGGGCAGCTCTCACCTCCGGAGGGGCCGGGGCCCTGACGGCTTTGATGACGACAAGGATGGGCTCCCGGAGTGGTGCCTGGACGATGAGGACGAAGAAATGGGCACCTTTGATGCCTCCGGGGCCTTCTTGCCTCTCAAGGTATCTGCAAGGAGATGAGGGGGAGATTTTGTTAGAAGTTGGTGGGCTCCTGCCTGCCCCAAGGGGGGTCGTTTTATGGCACTCTGTTCTCTGCCACTCATCTCCTAATTGTATCCCCCACCTGTGCAGAAGGGCCCAAAGGAGCCTATTCCTGAGGAGCAGGAGCTCGACTTCCAGGGCCTGGAAGAAGAGGAGGAAGAACCTTCCGAAGGGCTAGACGAGGAGGGTCCGGAGGCGGGTAAGCCTGTAGGGTAGACGCCTGTGGCCTCGAGCTGAGTCTGCGGAGAAAGGCTGGTGCGGATGAGGCTTGTGGAGGAGCCTGGAAACAGCAGGCCTCTGTCCAAAAAGCCAAGTGTCAGATGAAAATCAAAGCAGAATCAAAACGACCTTTGAAAATCCTTGAGGAATCTGGTCAACACGGTGTCAAGTCAGTGGTGGTGCATCCACAGCCCTGGACGGCGGTGCAGATGTGCGGCCTTATTATAGGAGCAGAAGGGGAAGTGTGCAGACTAGGCTCTGTGGTGTCAGTTCACTAAACCTGAGTCGTGTTGACCAGAGCAGTGTGGGTGGACTCGATACCCAGAGGTTCTGCCACAATAATACAATCTGTGCTTAACCATTTTTCAGGCCTTCCGGCTTGGTTTTGAGTTCTGGTAATTACCCTTGGTTTTCAGGTGGGAAGGAACTGACGCCACTGCCTCCTCAGGAGGAGAAGCCCAGCTCCCCATCCCCACTGCCCACCTTGGGCCCACTCTGGGGAGCTAACGGGGAAGGTGATGACGCGGTGGAGAAAGACCTGCCTGCAGCTGAAGGTAGCCCGAGGGCAGAACCACCCTCTCCCTGGAGCCTGGAGCTTGTGGGGAAAGGGCTCCCCATCCTTGTGGGAAGGAGGCTGCAGGGGAGCTGGTCGGAAGGTGGGAGGTGCAGGGTTAGCACCCACCTTCCTGGAGTGAGAGTGGTGGATGGGCACTGCCTTGCCCCCTTCTCTGACTGCCCTGTCCCACCTTCCCTTCTTTGCTCTCTCTAGGAGATGACATGAGGGGAATACAGCTAAGTCCTGGGGCAGGCTCACCCCCCGGCCCACCAGACCTGGAAGATGATGAAGGCTTGAAGCACCTGCAGCAGGTGTGGGGCCGGGGGGTGGGGGTAGGCTGCAAAGACTACAAACCCTCCCGAGCAGGGGAGAGGAGAGCGCCTTGGTTCTGTCTGTCCTCGATCGTGTTCCCACCTTCTCCCCATCTTACCCTCCATGTTCAGACCTCATCTCCTGACCCCCCCTCAGCCCCAGCCCCCTCTGTGTTGATGGAAGTGGCCAGTTGAGACTTCCCTCTTCCCCTGGGCTCCCAGGAGGCGGAGAAGCTCGTGGCCTCCCTGCAGGACAGCTCCCTGGAGGAGGAGCAGTTCACGGCCGCCATCCAGCCCAGGGCCTGCGCCACTCTGCAGCCGCTACCGCCCTCCCCCTCAGCCACGGTGCGGCCCGAAAGTGGTTCTACAAGGACCCGCAGGGCGAGATCCAAGGTGCGCAGAGTGGGGGCGCAGGTGGGGCTCGGGGACTGCCCCATCCTCGTTGAGGGCTTCTCTGGCGCGCCTCCGTGACCACCTTGTGCCCTTCCCTTGGCCCAGGCCCCTTCACGACCCAGGAGATGGCGGAGTGGTTCCAGGCGGGGTACTTCTCCATGGCCCTGCTGGTGAAGCGGGGCTGTGATGAGGGCTTCCAGCCGCTGGGTGAGGTGATCAAGATGTGGGGTCGTGTACCCTTCGCCCCCGGGCCCTCGCCTCCCCCGCTGCTGGTGAGTGTACCCGCTTGGGCGTGGAACAGGGAAGGGAGGCAGGAGCCCGGCAGAGGGCAGCGGTGGGTGCAGAGCCAGAAGGGGGCAAAGCCACGGGAACACTGTGGCCTCACTCAGGGGAACATGGACCAGGAGCGGCTGAAGAAGCAACAGGAGCTGGCAGCAGCCGCCTTGTACCAGCAGCTGCAGCACCAGCAGTTTCTTCAGCTGGCCGGCAGGTACGGGGCCCCTAGCAGGGCTGGTCAGTAGGGCCCATGCTGACGCGGGCAGGCCTGCCTCACACCTGCTCGCTCCTCAGCAGCCGCCAGCTCCCGCAGTGCGTGCTCCGGGAAAAGGCAGCTCTGGGAGAGCTGCCGCTGCCGCCACCGCAGCAGCAGCAGCAGCAGCTCACCGCGTTCCTGCAGCAGCTCCAAGCTCTCAAACCCCCCAGGTGTGTGGGCCGCCGTCCTCACTGTGTGCCCGTGGCCGAGCGTGTGTGGCGTGTCTGTACGTGACGGCCCTCGGGTGGTGTGGGGAGAGGGGCAGGCGGGAGGTGGCTTCAGGGCGCTGAGCTTTGCTGCTTTCTTCTCAGGGGCGGGGACCAGAACTTGCTTCCGACGATGAACCGGTCCTTGTCGGTGCCAGACTCGGGTCCCCTCTGGGATATACTTGTTCCCACCTTCTCCCCATCTTACCCTCCATGTTCAGACCTCATCTCCTGACCCCCCCTCAGCCCCAGCCCCCTCTGTGTTGATGGAAGTGGCCAGTTGAGACTTCCCTCTTCCCCTGGGCTCCCAGGAGGCGGAGAAGCTCGTGGCCTCCCTGCAGGACAGCTCCCTGGAGGAGGAGCAGTTCACGGCCGCCATCCAGGCCCAGGGCCTGCGCCACTCTGCAGCCGCTACCGCCCTCCCCCTCAGCCACGGTGCGGCCCGAAAGTGGTTCTACAAGGACCCGCAGGGCGAGATCCAA
The DNA here is from genome assembly GCA_006408675.1 of Madoqua kirkii. NCBI lineage: Eukaryota > Metazoa > Chordata > Mammalia > Artiodactyla > Bovidae > Madoqua > Madoqua kirkii. The sequence continues at coordinate 2,914 of SJYC01090969.1, forward strand.
GGTGCGCAGAGTGGGGGCGCAGGTGGGGCTCGGGGACTGCCCCATCCTCGTCGAGGGCTTCTCTGGCGCGCCTCCGTGACCACCTTGTGCCCTTCCCTTGGCCCAGGCCCCTTCACGACCCAGGAGATGGCGGAGTGGTTCCAGGCGGGGTACTTCTCCATGGCCCTGCTGGTGAAGCGGGGCTGTGATGAGGGCTTCCAGCCGCTGGGTGAGGTGATCAAGATGTGGGGTCGTGTACCTTTCGCCCCCGGGCCCTCGCCTCCCCCGCTGCTGGTGAGTGTACCCGCTTGGGCGTGGAACAGGGAAGGGAGGCAGGAGCCCGGCAGAGGGCAGCGGTGGGTGCAGAGCCAGAAGGGGGCAAAGCCACGGGAACACTGTGGCCTCACTCAGGGGAACATGGACCAGGAGCGGCTGAAGAAGCAACAGGAGCTGGCAGCAGCCGCCTTGTACCAGCAGCTGCAGCACCAGCAGTTTCTTCAGCTGGCCGGCAGGTACGGGGCCCCTAGCAGGGCTGGTCAGTAGGGCCCATGCTGACGCGGGCAGGCCTGCCTCACACCTGCTCGCTCCTCAGCAGCCGCCAGCTCCCGCAGTGCGTGCTCCGGGAAAAGGCAGCTCTGGGAGAGCTGCCGCTGCCGCCACCGCAGCAGCAGCAGCAGCAGCTCACCGCGTTCCTGCAGCAGCTCCAAGCTCTCAAACCCCCCAGGTGTGTGGGCCGCCGTCCTCACTGTGTGCCCGTGGCCGAGCGTGTGTGGCGTGTCTGTACGTGACGGCCCTCGGGTGGTGTGGGGAGAGGGGCAGGTGGGAGGTGGCTTCAGGGCGCTGAGCTTTGCTGCTTTCTTCTCAGGGGCGGGGACCAGAACTTGCTTCCGACGATGAACCGGTCCTTGTCGGTGCCAGACTCGGGTCCCCTCTGGGATATACATACCTCAGCCTCCCCACAGTCAGGTGTGTGGCCCGCAGCTGCCCTCCTGGTCTGTCCCAGGTCTGGGAGTCCCCTCCACCCCCGACGGCCCCCAGTGATTGGGGGGGGCCAGGGGCTGGAGCTCCCCTGTGCAGCTGCCTTTGCCCCCGCAGGTGGTGAGGCCAGTCTTTGGGACATACCAATTAACTCTTCGACTCAGGGTCCAATTCTAGAACAACTGCAGCTGCAACACAAAGTGAGTGGGCCTCTGGGGCTGGAGTCCTTGGGTGTCGGGCCCGGCCACAGCTGGGGCGGCCTGGCGTCTGATCTCGACCCTCCAGTTCCAGGAGCGCAGAGAAGTGGAGCTCAGGGCAAAGCGGGAGGAGGAGGAGCGCAAGCGCCGGGAGGAGAAGCGCCGCCAGCAGCAGCAGCAGCAGGAGGAGCAGAAGCGGCGGCAAGAGGAAGAGGAGCTGTTCCGGCGCAAGCAGGTGGGGCCCGGCCCACCGCAGGCTCGGACTGAGGGTCGGGGGGGCGGCCCTCACAGCAGCCTCTCTCTCCAGGTGCGGCAGCAGGAGCTGCTGCTGAAGCTGCTGCAGCAGCAGCAGGCGGTAGCCACTGTGCCCGTGCCTCCAGCACCCAGTTCGCCGCCCCCGCTGTGGGCCGGCCTGGCCAAGCAGGGCCTGTCCATGAAGACGCTGCTGGAGTTGCAGCTGGAGGGCGAGCGGCACCTGCACAAGCAGCCCCCACCTCGGGAGCCATCGCGGGCTCAGGCCCCCAACCTCCGTGTGGTGAGCAGGCTAGTGGGCACCTGCTCAGCTCCCAGGGTGACCGGGGTGGGGGGCACACTGGTCCTTGTCAGACTCTGGAGGCGCTCTCTGCTGTGAGGCCCTCACCCCACTCTGCCTTTGCCACCTGAACGCACCTCCCCACTCAGCACCCCTGAGCATGTGCTCTCCTGTGTGGGTCACCCTTGACTTCCTGCCATCTGCAGCAGCTCGGGGGCCTGGGCTCCGCCCCCCTGAACCAGTGGGTATCTGAGACCGGCCACTGTGGGGCGGGCCCGACAAGAGTGGGGGCAGCAGCAGCCTGGGACTCTGGGAAGACACCCTCAAGAGCAGCGGGAGCCTGGCCCGGAGTCTGGGCCTGAAGAACAGCCGCAGCAGCCCCTCTCTCAGGTGGGTGCTGGGCCACGGCGGGGGTAGGGAGTGGGCCTCCTGAGGGGACACCTCCTGACTCACCCCATTCCGTGCAGTGACTCATACAGCCACCTGTCCGGTCGGCCTGTGCGCAAAAAGACGGAGGAGGAAGAGAAGCTGCTGAAGCTGCTGCAGGGCATCCCCCGGCCCCAGGATGGCTTCACCCAGTGGTGTGAGCAGATGCTGCACACGCTGAGCACCACGGGCAGCCTGGACGGTATAGGCGTCACACCTACCCCAGGAGGCTGGGCCAGGGGTTCCAGACGCCGTCCCGTGGGTCCTGACCCCCATCATGCCCTGCAGTGCCCATGGCTGTAGCGATCCTCAAGGAGGTGGAATCCCCCTATGACGTCCACGACTATATCCGTTCCTGCCTGGGGGACACGCTGGAAGCCAAAGAATTTGCCAAACAATTCCTGGAGCGGAGGGCCAAGCAGAAGGCCAGCCAGCAGCGGCAGCAGGTGCAGTTTCAGAGAGCCCTGGCTGGAGGGGGTGAGGGCGCCCAGAGTCCCCTGACCCCTCTCTTTCCTCTCTGTTGCCCTGCAGGAGGCTTGGCTGAGCAGCGGGTCCCTGCAGACAGCCTTTCAGACCAACCACAGCACCAAGCTCGGCCCCGGGGAGGGCAGCAAGGCCAAGAGGCGGGCGCTGATGCTGCACTCAGACCCCAGCATCTTGGGTGAGTGTGGAGCGGGGAGGCGGCTCCTTCCTCAGAGCCGGGCAGGAGCCTGGGTGGGCGAGTTCAAACCCAGCTTCCCCTGGCTTCAGGGTACTCCCTGCACGGACCTTCTGGTGAGATCGAGAGCGTGGATGACTACTGACCGGCCCGTCCCACCAGCGCCCGAGGCTGTAGGCCAGGGGCGGCAGCAGCAGCTTGGACCCCTGGGTCCCCAGCCTGCAGGCTCCCCACAGGGAGCATAGGAGGAAGCAGGGGCAGGGTCCCCAGCACTTGTTACAAACCACACGATGCACCTTAACTCACCCACCACGAGGCACTTTACAGATTGAGGGGGGAAGGGTTTTGTTTTTGTTTTTTTGGTTTTAATTTTAAACGACATTGAAGGAAACATAGGAGAGACAAAAAAAATGGTTAAAAAGTAGACTCTAAGCACTCCCTTTCCCTTTGTCGGACAGTGGGAGTGATAATGGAAGAGCCACAGAGGTTTTTGTTTTGGTTTTTTTTTTTTTTTTTAAGAAAAAAGAAAAACAAAAAAAAAAATGGTTAGGAGACTGAAAGTAAAAACACACTGTTATTTGGGGCAGTGGGGACATAGGCCCCACGGACCTGTCCTGTCTGGCCCCCGAGGCTGCACTTACCCTCCCCGCCACACAAGGTGGGCCACTGGGGTAACTGGAAGCTGGGGCGCCAGCAGTTTGCACAGCGAGGCCCCCTCAAGCCCCGCCGGCCGGACCCGCTGTGAACGGCCCCCTTGTGCTGTGACTGTGGCAGAGGTGTCTGGGGCCGGGGCGCCTGGCCCGAGTAGCCCCTTGGCTTTGCTGCTTCGGGGAAAGTTGCACAAATGCGCGAGGCCGCCCCAGGGCCCCAGGCAGCCACCCTGCGCCGCTGACGGAGTGAACGGGAGAGGGCCTGGAGTGAATGGGAGAGGGCCTGCGGCACCGACCTCCTGTGGCTGTCACCAGGCTGACAGAACTTCCACTCTGGCCCTGGTGAGGGCCTTCCCCCGCCGCTGCCGTTCGGGGGGCCGGCCTGGATATGACGCTGAAAGGCCCAGCTCCCTGCCTTGCCACATGAATGTATTCTCTGGGCCACGAGCCCCTGCTGCGCCCCCTGCCTCAACCCTAAGCAAGGCTGGGGCAGAGCAGTTTCTCCAGGAGCTGGAGAGAGAGGCACCACTTAATGACTGTTTCTCCTGTGAAGGGGGCAGAGGAGGGGCCAAGGAGGCCACAAGAGTGGGCCGCTGGGGGCTTCCGGGCTGCAGCACGGGGCTGTTAGGAGGGAGCCCCCTACCTGCAGCCGCCTGTGTGGGATGTGGACCACCCAGCTCTGCCCTGACCCCTCTGTTGACCAAATGGGAGAGGAGCGAGTGGCCTCTCCTCCCTGCTCCTCTGATGTTTTTAAATGTTGGGTAAGGGTGGGGTGTCAAGAATGGGAGTGTCTGTCTCTCCTGGGTTGGGGTAGGCTGCCCTTCACCAACTTATTATTCCCAATTACCTACCTAGGTTTGTCTCCATTTGTGGGTTTTCTTTAAGTTTGTTGTATCTTTTGAGTTTCTCATCTAACTTCTCCCATGGACCTCATTGCTCAGAGTGCAGTATTAGGGCAAGACTCTGCCACTGCCTCCCCTCCATGAATGTATTTATCCTTCCTGTCCTGGGGAAATGGGGAGTGGCCCCTGTTTTCCTTCTCCATCTAGCCCCAGAGAGACGACCTTTTTTTTTCCCCCTTTTTTTTTTTGCACCAAAGTGGCAACTGGGTCAGTGTTGGGGGATAAAGCTGGCCTCGGGGGTGGAGGGGCCCCCTCCACCTGCTTCTCCCTGGTTTCAACAGTGTTAGCGTCCGTGAAAAGACAATATTGTATTCTCTCTAAAGCAATAAGGGGGTGATGGGCCAGGGGGAAACGTCTTGCTGCTGCTAGCCCCCCAGTTCCCCCTCTCCTCAAGCCAGTGTTTGGCGGCATTAGAGGTGGGGGGAGTGCTGTCGTGACTGAATGTAACTGCCCCCGCCCCTGCCGCAGCCAATGCAGGGGAGGGGGGGTGACACTCTTCCCCGTCTCCTCCCCCCACCCCAGCTAAAGAGACTTTGAATTTAGGGGGCCCTTGAGCCTGGAGAGGCCTTAACCCTGTGAGGAAGTGTAGGGGGAGCCCTCTCCCACCCCCATCCCCTTCTGAGAGTGGTCAATGTTTACAAGCCCCTGAGCCCCCCAGCCCAGGGACTCAGCCCCTTGCTGTCCTTCCCCAGCCCATCTTCCTGGGCCCCAGCTGCTCTCCCGCCCTTCCTGGGGTTGGGGTGGATGCAGGGGTCATTCTGTATCCCGTCGTCTGCCTTGTACCCACAATCTCCCCCATGCCATGTGACCCCTTCTCTTCTACCTGCCTCTGTAAATACTCCCCCCCAATAAAACTTGGTGTGTGTTCTCCTCTTCTGCCTCTTGAGTTTTCTTCTTGGGGGAAGGGGACACTGGGAATGACAGACACAACTCAGAGCTGGGAACTGAGCCATGGGTGGAGGGCTGTGCCTGTTGGATGCCCATGACCTTTGACCCAGAGGAGGTGGTCCCGCCTGTGATCTGGCATCCAACTGAGGGAGTATGTTATCCCTGACCACTACTTGGGGGGTCCCCCAGCCACTCTGCCACTGGGAACAGAGACTAGAGTGAGAAAGACAACAAGCAAGGGTAGAGACCAGGTACAGAGTTGGAATTGGTTCCTTTATGGAAAAACTGAAAATATAATAAAAATTAAAATAAAACCAGTTTTAAAAAAGCCAGCCCCTGGAGTTTCCACCTCCTGCCTCTGGCCCTCCAGCGGGATGAGGCCCCAACCCCAGGGCAGCAAAAGGATGAGGGCCTTCTGCCCCTCTTTCCCCATTCTATCCCCATCTTAATCTCCACCGTGGGGGCCCCGGGAGGAACCAAACGTGGGTAGGGGAGCAGGAACCCAAGGCCCCGTGGTCCGGGGAGGGAGGCTCGGTGTGCACCCAGCCCCAGAGCTCCTGGCCTGTAGTGTGGGCACGGGCAGGGCCCCTCCTAGCCTGGGCCCAGTTGGGGTTGGGGCTGTTAGTTCCAGATCTTGAGAAAGGAGTCCCAGGAGCCTGTGGCCACAGCCATGCCATCGTCAGTGACCCCGAGGCAGCTCACACGGTTGTCGTGGCCTGCGAGAACACCTGGGGCGGAAGGGGGCATCAGAACCCCTCCAGCCCAGTTCCCCTGTCCCTGCCTGCCCCCCTGCTCAGCTCCCCGTCTCACCTGCACGGTCGCCCTTCATGGCATCCCAGATGTTGCAGTTGAAGTCGTCGTAGCCCGCGAGCAGCAGCCTGCCGCTGCGCGAGAAGGCAACAGAGGTGATGCCGCAGATGATGTTGTCGTGCGAATACATGAGGAGCTCCTGGTCAGCCCGCAAGTCAAAGAGGCGGCATGTGGCGTCATCAGAGCCCGTGGTGAAGGCGTAGCCGTTGGGAAAGAACTGCAGGACATGTGACCAGAGTGGAGTGAGGCTGCAGGGAGGGCCAGGAGCCTGGCAGAGGGGCCAGCCCAGCTCGCCCAGAACTTACAGCCACGGCGTTGATGTCGGATTCGTGGCCAATGAAGGTCTGTCGGCACATGGAGTCCCGCACGTCCCACAGCTTGATGGAGGCGTCGCAGGCGCCTGACACAAAGGTTCGGCCGTCGGGGGCCAGGGACAGGGACATCACATCCCCACTGTGTCCAGCAAAGCCCACCGTCTGCTGGCCGGTCTCAATGTCCCACAGGGCACTGAAGCAGTGATGGAAGGAAGGAAAGGGTCAGAGAGGGGTGAGGATAGATGCCCTCTGCCCTACCCCTCCAACACGTGAGCCCAGGCCTGAGCCTGCCTCCGCGCTGGGCCTGCGCCTGCCCCACCCTCATCGCTCCTTCCTGCCACCAGAACAAGAGGCTGAGGGTTCGCAAGGTGGGCGCTGCCGCTGCTGGAGCAGAGGGTGACTACCTGCCGCGAGAGCCCTGAGGCTGTGTCCCCCCGGCCCAGCCCCGGCAAGAAGTGTGGGTGAGCCCCACCTGCCAGGCGCTGGCAGGCCCTCACCAGGTGGTGTCCCCAGAGCTGGTGATGATTTGGTTGTCATCCAGGAAGCGGCAGCACGACAGGTACCCTGGGGGTAGGGGCTGGTCAGCGGGGGTTGTCAGGGCGGCCAGCACAGCCCCTGCCCCCACCATAGGGCCCAGGCTCACCGGTGTGGCCAGGCAGCTCCCGGCTGACCCTGACATTGCCCTCACGGGTCTTGAGGCTGTAAATGGAGCAGATGTTGTCCAGTCCCCCGCAGGCCACGAAGTTCCCTGAGGGCGCGTAGGCACAGGTCATGACCCAGGAGGAGCGCAGCGGGATGGCATGGACCTGGGGGCAAGGGGTAGTGCCCAGGGTGAGAGCCGGCTGGGCGCTGCAGTCCAGCCCCCGCAGCCGCAGGTGCCGCCCCTACCTTGTTGGTGGTGTAGCTGTCCCAGATGATGAGCTTGCCATCCTGGGAGGCGCTGACCAGCAGCCTGCGGGAGGCAGGAAAACCAGAAGGGTCAGGGTGGGAAGGCCCCTCTGGAGGCAAGACACCCTTCCCCGCTCCTATCTGGTGAGAGACAACTTCTGGTAGCAGCCCAGAGGTTCCCGCTCGGTTTGGTCCTGTTTCCCAGGCCCCTGGGGGCATCTGGAAGTCAGGTCTTCCCACACTAACCTGCTAACTGAGCAACCTGTTTGGGGCACCCACTGTGCAAGGAGGCCCCTGCCCACCCAGCCGAGGGTGAATAAAATGGCTCGCAGCACACAGCCTCAACCTCACCCACCTTGAGTCTGTCCCCCAGTGCATGGCATAGATTTTGGCCAGGTGCCCACGGAGGGTCCTCCGTGTCCTCATCTGGATTCTCCCCACTGGGTCCAGCCCAGCTGTGATCTGGAGGTGGAGGCAGAATGGGCTCAGGAAGGTTCGGGCTGCAGGGCTGGTGGAGAAATATGCCTCCCACCCGAGCACCTTCCCTAAAGCCAAGTCCAGCCCTGATTCCTCTCACCTGGGTCAGTGTTGAATCCCCACATGCTTTTCGGGCATCCTACAAGAGATGGTAGAGCCCATCAGACGGGCAGGGAAGAAGATGGGGAGGAGAGAGGGAAAAGAATGGAAGACAGGGGAGTGGAAAGGATGAGACAGGAAGAGATTAGGGTACTGCCCCTCACCAAGCACACACACACACCCCTCCCCTACCTCCCCTGGCCCGGTACACACAAGCCACTGGGTCCTGCCCGCTCGGCCGCCCACCAGGCCCTCACCCGGATCTGGTTCCGGAGCTGCTCGGCCTCCTGTCTCAGTTGCTCCAGCTCACTCATGGCGCCGGGCCCGTGGGGCGGGGTTGGGGGCGGCTGGGGGCCGCGGGACGGGGGCTGGGGGAGGCAGCTCCTCGCCGCTGGCCCGAGGCCTGGGGGATGCAGGGCTGACGTCAGGCCCAAGGCCGCTGGGGAAGCGGGGGTAAAGGCGGGGCCGAAGCGCGGCCCGGAAGAGGTAAGCACCGGTGGGAGGGGGAGGGGCGCCAGCAGTGGCCGCGGTTCCTCCGGGCACTGCCCGGGTCTCTGGCCCAGAGAGACGTAGCCGTGACCCGAGCAACAGCTGACTTCCCCAATCTTTCTCCCGCCCCCCGGAAACGGAGCGAGAATTGCAAGAGGAAGCGCAGGGGAAACCCCTCCCTCGGACAGCAGCCCGGGCGGGACACCCGCGGCAGGAACTGGGGGGCTGGCGGAAGGGGGTTGCCGGGGAGAGTCCCTTCGAAAACAGACCCGGCGTCCGCCCCGGCCGCACAGGCACCGCCTTCCTAGCAACTAATTTAAAAGGGGCGGTGCCTCGTTAAATTCACCCCTATACGCCGCACACCCTCCACATACACACCCCCCCAGCTTCGACTGGGGTGGGGGAGCCCACAGGGGAAAGCTGGTCTGTTCGTGGGGTTGCCTAGGCAACCGTCACCCGGACTGAGAGCACCTCATTGGTGAAGTGCCCCCACCCTAGCCCGGTTGCCAGGGCAACCGCATCCACGGCTGAGACCTGTAGGGTGGGTGACCCCACCCCCGGGCCCATCGCCCCCGCCCGACCCAGCCTCCTGCCCCTCCCCAGAGCCGGCCAAGGTGGCTGTTTACAGGATTTAGGAAAAGCCGATTGGGCACTAATAGGTTCGGGACGGCTCACCCCGGATTATCCCTGGGCCGGCTGCGCCCCATTAGCCGCCCGCCGCGGGTGGAGGCGAGGGTGGAGGGGAAGGCAGCCCCAAGCCGCTGCTCCCTCCAGCGCCTAGGCCGCCCGCCCCGGCGCGCCCGCAGAAAGCCCGTGGGAACCGCTCTCCAGTAATTATGTCTCCAAAGAGAGGTCCCGGGCCCAGAAGCGCGGAGCTGCTCTCTCCCGGCGCCGGCGGGCGGGCTTAGCGGGCAGCCCCAGGCGGCCTAGCCCCGGCGCCCTCCGCTCCCGCAGAGCCCGGCCGCGGGCTCGGCGCCGGGGCGCCAGGGGCCTGGCTGGCTCCGCTTCAGGGCCCGGAGTCCTGCCCCCCAACTTTGGACACCTGTGTGATCTGCCCAGGCACACCGCACTCTGCCGACCCAGGCGTCCCCTCAATCCGCCCCCCCCGCCCGGGTCCCACTTCCCCCAGGCCCTGGGCGTTCCTCTTCCCCACTGACATTTCCCCTTGGTCTGTTCAGATTTCTACGCCAGCGCCAGAGGACGCCCCTCCAAAGAAAGGAGGGGGGCAGAGCTCCCCACCCTACTTCCCCAGCTCTGGACAAAGCCCCTTCCTTCCAGCTGCCGGCAGCCCAGGCCGGGCGGCAACGCCAGACGCCCGGGGCAGAAGGAAGCAGCAGGCCAGGAGGAAGCCGCTGGGGGTGGGGGCGACGCTCCCAGCCCTCAATCCCCATCACCTTCCAGGGCCCCCTCAGCGGCCCCGCACTCTGGGCATACAGCAGCCGGGGTCCCAAGAATAAATGTGGGTGCCACCGCCTCCGCAGGTCTGGCGGGGCGAAGGGGAGGGGACAAGGGAGGGTCCCCGGATCTGGCAGCTGGAAGGCGCGGGCCGGTGCCGCGCTGCGAAGCGCAGTGGGCCTGGCCCTCCGGCCCCCACGACCTCCATTTTGCCCAAAAGATAGCCAAGTGTGTGTATGTGTGTGGGGGGGGGGGGCGCCTGGGAGCCAAGCGTGGGGTCAGGACTACTAAAGGGAACGGGGTAATGGAGCCAGAAAAGACGGGGCAGAACCGAAGTCGAAGAGAGACGAAGGGAGGGACAGCCTCGCGGCCTTGCCTGCCTCTCTGAGGATTCTGGAGTTTTGCAAGGCGAACGCCGGCGGGGGTGCGAAATGCGAGGACACGAGGGGTGCTACTTAAGGGCCGGCAGAAGGGTGGTAGTGGTGGGGTAGGGGGCGGGACGAGGCCTAGAGGAAGCCCCGAATTTAGACCTCCAACTTCTCAGGGAGCAAGAGGCAGGTGGGGCTAGGATGGGGTCTGGGGCCAGGCAAAACACCTCCCCTCGATGGTGCAGGGAGTTTGCTTAATTGGGGGCGAGGGTCCCCCGTTCCCCTTCCGGGTTTGGAAGCGACGGGGCCAAAAGAAGGGAGGGGAGGTCTGGAGAGTTACGTCCGCTCCCGAGAGGCCAGACTGGGGAGACAGACGGAAGAGAGGTTCCCCCATGGGAATTTGGGGCTTGCGGGGGGGATGAGGACTCCTTTTATCAGCGGAGGTACCTGTGGCGGTGGGACTCTGCGAAGGGTCGCCTGAGGAGCTCCGCAGGTCCTGTCTTCCTCCGCGGCGGAGGCGGCAGCGGCGACGCGGATGGATTTCCTCAGTCACCCCAACTCAACCGTCCAGCGCTGCTCTCCCCAGAGCGGAGGGATCCCGCCCGCCAGTGACGCGGCCGTCGCCGCCGCGCCCAGGGCCCGGCTGGGCGAGACCAACTGCTCGGTGGGGGTAAGCAGGAAGGGAACATATCACTTAAGGGGCAAAGACTGACCCTGTCACATCAAAGATAGTTCTCCCCGCTATTTCCAAGCAAAACGGACTAAAATAAATGCTTTGCTTCCCGCAAAGACGCAAGACATCCCCCCTGGGACTGGCAGAGGTGGTACGGGCAGAGGGGAGGGGGAAACCGCTGGTTGGTCACGTGACCCGCCCTCCCGGATTGGGCGGCTCCAGACTGGGAAGGGGAGATCGACGCCCCAGTTCTCAGCCTTGGCTCCGCCCCTGTCTGTGAGGCCACGCCCCTGTGAGGGGCGGGGTTAGAGAAATTCCGACTGGCGCCGGGCAGTGGGTCTCAGAGGTGGTAGACGAAAGGGCGGCCATTCCGACGGTAACCGAGCAGGAAGGAGTAGGGGCTGGGTCCGCTCCTGGGAGTTCAGGTGTGCTGTGCAAAAAGTCCTGCCCAGGCAATGCCCCCGCGTTGTCCAGTGGGCTACATGACACTGTAATAACAACTCGTATTTATTGATTTCCATGCTTATTTAATCTTCACGAAAATATTATGAAGTACTGGCACTGTTCCCATTTAAAATAGTGGAAACAGATTCCTAGGGCTGCAGAGTTGAGACATGAACCAGGGCAGCTTTATCGACTTTATTGTGTGCGATGCTAGCCTCTTGATGAACCCTACTCTGGACCATCACTGCAAAAGGCTGAGAATGTAAGTACCTCACCTTCCAAATTTACAAAATGAGACTATTGATAGCTACCTCCTCTGCAGTCACCTTGGTTAGTTACGAGATCCCAACGGATTGGGAAAACGTTCTGTTAAGTTCAAGTCAATGAAGAGCTTTCATTGAGTCCTCATGCAGTTTAAAAGTATCAAACACTTCATGTAGCCTCTGTTGAAGGCATTACAGATAGTTTTCAAAGCACTCTGTCCAAGGGATTCTCCAAGCAAGAGTACTAGAGTGGATAGCCAGTCCCTTCTCCAGGGGATCTTCCCAACCCAGGGATGGAACTCTGTCTCCTGCATTGCACACAAATTCTTTACCATCTGAACCATGGGGAAAGCACGTTAGTTCCTCAACCAGAGATTAAACCTGGGCCCCAGCAGTGAAAGCACTAGACTGCCAGGGAATTCCCATCAAAGCACCAATTTTTAAAGAGCAATTTTTAAAAAGTCATTCTTTGCACAAATTCCATTTATATGCACTCACCAATTCAGTGATATATTAACAATAGATAATAGATGTCAATTACAATTTGGAAGGGACTTTATAATTTACTTCTCTTTCCCCTTAATCTACATGTGGGCAAAGAGACTTCCCTAAAGTCATTTAGAAAACTAGCAGCCTCAGACTAGAACCCAATTTTGTTTATCTCTATAAGGCATCTGACACTGCTTCCTCTCACTTTGGTTTCTATGCTAATATGCTTCCTTACTTTAACTCAGTCAGCAAATATTTATTGAGTCCTAGTGATGTCTTACGCCCTGGTGATACACCGTTGAGTTTGTGTGCCCTCCTCTGCCTGCGGGGAGCTTAGTGTAGACAGAAGAGACAACTGCAGACAGCCACAAGCATAGCTGTAGTACTGGCAGCTTGGAAGTGCTGTTTACTAAGAGGAGAGCAGTTGGGAGGGGATATATTTGGGGAGAAAGATCAAGAGTTTTTGTTTTTAACATTTATTTATTTTATTTGGCTGTGTCATGTCTTCGTTGTGGCATGCAGGCTTCTCTCTAGTTACAGCATGTGGGCTTAGTTGCCTGGTGGCATGTGGGATCTTAGTCCCCCAACCAGAGATCGAACCTGCGTCCCCTGCTTTGGAAGGCATATTCTTAACCACTGAATCAGCAGAAAAGTCCCAAGATCAAGTGTTTTAAGTTGGGGCGCCTTAGGCTTGAGGTGCCTGGAGAGGCAGAATGCTCAGCAGCGGCAGTCTAAGTAGGTCTGGGGCTCAGCAGGGATATAGGTTGGAATAGAGCCTTGAGAATGAGTGGCATTTTAGAGCAGATAAAGTCATAAAGAGGTTCAGGGAAAAGACAAGATGGCCTCAGACCAAGCCCTGAGGAACTCCAACATTTAAAGGTCAGGCAGAGAACAAGCCGCCAAAGGAGAGGCCAGCTAAGAAGAAAATCAGGAGAAGGTGGAATTCTGGAACACAAAACAGTGTTCCAAAAAGGAATGGCACATGTTGTTGAATGCTGCAGAGAGGTGAGAGAAGGCTGACCTGGGAAGCGGGCATAGGACTGACCACGGTGCAGGCTGATGCCGGCTTTGTGTGGAGCATTTGCACTGGATGCTCTGCTTGCAGCGGGCTGAGGGCAAGTGACAAATGAGGTCGTGGAGATGACCAACGTGGCCACACCTTTGGGAGTCTTGGCTGGGCGTGGGTGTAGGAAGGTGCAGCAGCAGTGGGAGAATGTGGAATCAAGGTATTTGTGTTTTGATAGGAACTACTAGAGCTTGTTTAGATAATAATGTGAAGGACAATGAGGAGAGAGGTGAAAATACAGACAGGTAGGGGATGACCAGTGGATGGCCAGTTTCTGTGAGAAGGCAGAAGCTCTGGAGCACATGGAGAAAATCTGGCCCCAATGTGGGACACTTCGCCTCCCTCTCACTGTTCTTTCTCAGGCTTCTCCTCAGCCTTTGCCACCTTGCAGGATCTTCTATAAACACTGACTCTCTGGGATCCCGACTTCAGCCTCTTCTCACTCCAAGTTACTCACTCCAGTCACTACTGGGGCTTTCATTACCCACTGACTTCTCATCACTCTCACATCTCTATCTTCTGGTGCAGATTTGGTGTCTGTCCAACTGCACATTGAACATCTCCACCTGGAGGATTTTGGACAGTGGTGCACTGTTGGAGTCAGCTGGTGCCAGCTTAAACCAGCTCACAAGAGCCTACTGTGTCCCTCTCTTCCCAACTCCTTATTCAATAAGGTCACGTTGATAGTAGTAACATCATCATCATGGTGGGAATTTATTTACAACATGGAAGTCAGCAAAAGCTTAAGATCGAGGTTCCCCTTTCCTGCAGAGTTGGTTGTTAAAACCATGACTACACTCCACTTGTTTATAGATGTCTCACACTCAACATATTCAAAACTAAAGTAATCCTCTCCCACGTCACTCCATCCTGCCCAGCTCTACCCCGCCTCTGAGTCTCTCGGCCCAGTTAACAGCACCACCATCCACCCAGGAGCTTCTCACTTCCTCATGCCCCATATCCAAAGGATAGTCAATTAGTTAGACTACAGTCCAAGCTGCTGCAGTGAAGAGTCCTCCAAACTCAGTGCCTTAGGCGACAACCCCAAGCTAGATCCTTCAGGATTCTGGAACATCTTGGCCCTCCTCAACCTGTGGCTTCCACCTCTGTGTCCAGTGTGGCCCAGGCATTTCCCACTATTATATCTGAATCTCGTCTCTCAGGAAGTGGGGTGTGGCATGGAAGCACAGGTTCTTTTCTGTTTAAGGACACCACAAACTTTTACTCAGAAGTTGGCCAGATGCAAGGAAGGCTGGGAAATGAAGTCTGTAGCCATATACCCAGCTAAAACATTGTTTGTAAAGAAAGGAGATGGCGATTGAGGTAAGGCTGGCAGTCAGTGTCATCTATAGATACATCTATTCAATGCTGCTGCTGCTGCTAAGTCGCTTCAGTTGTGTCCGACTCTGTGTGACCCCATAGACGGCAGCCCACCAGGCTCCCCTGTCCCTGGGATTCTCCAGGCAAGAACACTGGAGTGGGTTGCCATTTCCTTCTCCAATGCATGAAAGTGAAAAGTAAAAGTGAAGTCACTCAGTCATGTCCTACTCATAGCGTCCCCATGGACTGCAGCCTACCAGGCTCCTCTGTCCATGGGATTTTCCAGGCAAGAGTACTGGAGTGGGGTGCCATTGCCTTCTCTGCTTATCAGTGCTACTTCTCCAGTATTGCTTAAATCTATCCCTTCTACTGTATGCCAACAGCTATTACTTTGGTTCTTGCCTGTTTCCTAGTCTTTTAGGACAGTCCCTCTCTAATCAACCTGTCAAATAGCTGCTAGAAGATATCTTTCTACAATGCAAGTTGGATCATATAACTTTGCTGATCAGAACCACGCAGGGTCCAGTGGTTAAGAATCTGCTGCCAATGCAAGAAACACAGGTTCAATCCCTTGTCCAGGGACGAAAGATTCCACATGCCGCTAGGCAACTGAGCCTGTGCCCCACAATTACTGAGCCCATGTGTGTCAACCACTGAAGCCCACATGCCCTAGAGCCTGCACTCCGCGACTAGAGAAGCCTGTGTACAGCAGTGCACACTAGAGAAAGCCCCATGCACAGCAGGGAAGAAGTCAGTGTGCTGCAACACAGACCCAGAGCAGCCAAAAATACATACATGACCAAAATTATATATACATAACACACACGCATATAAACCATGCAGTAGCTCCCAGCGGACTCCCTGAGAAGGGCCAAACTTCTTTGCCAGACACATAGGCTGGGGCTTGTCCTGTCTACTAAGAATGCCTTCCACCCCAACTCCCCTTCCACTTCCTTGTCAACTGGGGAATTTTTCATTTTCTCATTCTTCGTTAAATACTGTCTTCCTGACTGCACCGTTGTTTGTGCCCCACTGCAGTGCTGGCTCCATGCCTGTTGCAGCCTTCACTGGACTGTTTCTTTCTGGGCACTTGCCACCTGCACTAGGGGCTCCCTGGGAAGCCAGGGCACTTGGTTTGTCTGGCAGAGGACCGGGTGAGAGCTCACTGAGCAATGAAAGGACCCTCACAAGACGCCAAATCATATTCAAGGTGTGGGCCTAAGGGTCACGACCCTACTGCCTTTGTTGTTATTAGCAGCTGCTTAGGTTTAGCCAGTGTGAGAACCATTAGATCCTTTATTGAGCTAATCATTTAATCATCCATCTTCCAAAACAGACATTAAACTCGGTGAGAGTCACATCAAGTTATGTGAGTCATTTTATTCCCAGTGCCTATCAGATACCTGGAGAACATCAAACATCTAAGAAATGAATAGAAGCATGGCAACATTTTCCCCAGGATCAATACTCTTCACATACCACAGTTCAAATCTTCACTCTGGTCCAGTAGCTAAGACCCTGAGCTCCCAGTGCAGGAGACTGGGGTTCGATCCCTGGTCGGGGAACTAGATCCCACATGCCACAACTAAGAGTTTGCACGCTGCAACTAAAAAGGAAAAAAAAAAAAAAAGATCCTGAGTGCTGCAACTATGACCTGGCATAGCCAAATATATATATAAAATCTCAGCTCTGTCCCTTTACCAGCTGAATGACTTTGGGCCAGTCACTTACCTCTCCCTGCCTCTGTTTCCCCTGCAAAATGAGGATGATGATGGGATCATTATGAGGATTAAATTACTTAATATTTGTAAAGCATTTATAACAGCGCCTGGCACATAGCAGATTCTTTGTATTTGCTAAGTAAAAATAGAGTTCAGGGATGAATGTGTCGCTCTGGCTATTTTTGTAGTTTCATCTTCCCCTGACGCTGGTCTCTGCCACCAGCTCACATCCAACTCTCCTATTTCCACATATGCCAGAAATGTCCACCTCCCTAGAACTTTGCTCACAGTGTTCTCTGGGTAGAAGACCTTTTCCACCTTGTTTACCAGTGACCCCTATTTATCCTTCACAGTTCAGCTCAAACTTCACTTTTGGAAGTCTCCTTGGACTCTCAGAGACAGGTAGCCCCTTCCTCCTCTGAGCCTCCATTTCATCGCATTGTCATGCACATCTGAGATCCCCATTGCACTAAAACTCCTTGAGAGCAGGGATATATTTTATGCAACTTGGTATTCCCATAGGTTGCACAATACCCGGCACACTATAGGCATAAATGATGTTTGTTGAATGAATGGGTGGATGAAATACATTAATAAACTTCACCTTAACCACTTGCATCATGCAATAGAGTATCATGTCAGATCCTATGACAAATGAAAATTGGCCACAGTTGACTGGGAGATAAGTCTAGTCCTGTAGTTCACTGTAGCTTTTGTACCAACCATGAGAGGAAAAGTCACCTTACTAGATAGACTACAGATTTCTATGAATATGTGGATGATAAATTAAAGCCTCAAAAACACCCAGGGATTTTCTTAAGACCCAATGTTTGCTGAATAGTCCTGTATCCCTAGCACTTAGCCAGGAGTGAATCAAGCCAGGAACTTGATTCTAGCATCAGACTGAATCCTCACCTCAGTTATCCTACGGATGAGGACAGTGAAACTTGCAGAGGGATACAGAATCATCTGTCAACTGGCTGATGAGAGATGTGAGTTCTAGTCCTGGCTCTGCCCCAGTGAACTGTGTGACCCAAGATAGGGCCCTTCTTGTATCTAGGAAGATCCCAATAAAATCTAGGCCTTATTTTCATGATCAGTAAAGTTTCCCCTGACTGGGACAGTTTCTGAATCTGTGGTCCAGACTGGGATAAGGAAGGGAATAGTGGCAATTCACAAGATGAATTTAAAGGGGAAGTGAAGCAGCATCATTCAATGACAACCAAAAGGAGAGGTGCAGGCCATGAATAGAATCACTTCTCATCCAGTGTCTTCCTTTAATTCTCACCTCAGCATTTTGAAAGATGAAGAAATGAGGCACTGAGAGAGAGGTTAAGTAAGAGATTGTTCCATTTCATCCAGACCACAGTTTATAGAGGCAGATGACTGACCCTAGGCTCACTTTGGACTGTTTCAGTTTCCCAGCTCCTGAGTCAGCTCTCTCCTACAGCTCACCCCTCCCACCAAAGCCTCCAGTAGGGGGAGCCAGGTCCGGACTCAGAACAAACCCTGGGAATATGAAATGCCACTGTCACCAGTGGATAACAGATGTTCAAACCATCTATCCTCTGGCTAAGGAAGGGTGGAGCCCTTAAAGAGTGAGTATCTGGTAACCAGAGAACTTCAGGGGCATTCAGTCATCACACAGAATCCTCTTCCTCTGCTATCTCTGGTCTTAATGCTCCACTCACCCCTAAACAAGTAGGTGGGAGTGCTCCCAACAAATGCATGTATTCATATGCACGTGTGTACACACATATGCACGTGTGTACACACATATGCACGTGCACAAGGGCTTCCTTGGTAGCTCTGGCGGTGAAGAATCTGCCTGCAGTGCAGGAGACTCGGGTTTAATCCCTGGGTCTGGAAGATCCCCTGGAGAAGGGAATGGCAACCCACTCCAGTATTCTTGCCTGGAGAATCCCATGGACAGAGGAACCTAGAGGGCTACAGTCCACGGAGCCACAAAGAGTTGGACATGACTGAGAATGACTAACACACACATGCATGTGCTCACATATGCTGACACACATGCATACAGACACACACCTACACACATGCTCACATAAGAGTCTCTCAGCTGAGCCCGGCTGTCAGAACTGCACCTTCCCCTTCTCTATCAAAACTGCTGTGGAGGTGGCCTCATACTGGAAGCCCAGAAGGACTTAGTAGCCTACTAGGGGAAAACCTACTTGCTTGATAAATAACTCCTGAGAAAAACAGATGAAAGAGAGGTGAATGTTAGCTGAGAGCCATGTGTGTATGTGTGTATGTATGAGGCCAACAGGGACCAACTAGGAAAAGAAGGGCCATCAGAAAGACAAGGATGGAAAGTAACAGGGAGAAAATGGAGACACACCCCCCTCCCATACCTCTCCCTCCCTTCTTCCCTTCCCTTGTCTCCCCGAGGTTTCATTCAGTCCTGGGTATGGCAGAACCTTGCTCACGAGTCTGAGAATGGCCACATCTCCAAGAGTATGGCGCCCTCTCCTAGATCCCATTTTTAAAAGTAAGGGCGCAAGGGCGCCTTCAATCACCCCGCAGGTCTTCGAATGGACAAGGAATCTCTTGTGTAGTCCTGCTCTCTTCCAGCCTGTCCCTTAGGACCAGCCTCCAGGTCTTCGCTCCCTTCAATCCCCTCCCAGCCACCTAAGGTTGGGGTGGCTGGCCCTTTAAAGCAGCAGCCCCCGGCCGGGTTATTGTCTCGCCTTTCAGCCAATCGGCGGGGCTGTTGGGGGCGGGGGACCTGGCCTCCTGATTGGCCGTCCCGCGCCCCGCCCCGCCCGGGATCCCGGGAGCTGTCCGGCGCCTCGGTGCTGATCCTGCCGCCGCCCACGGGCCGCGAGCAGCGCTGAGAGGGCACTATGAGCGGGGGCGTCTACGGCGGAGGTGAGCGAGCCTCGGGCTTCGGAATCTCCACCTGGCGCGGCCTCGCCCGAATCCCAGCTCCCCTAACCCACGCAACCCAAGCTCTGGGCACCCTGGGGCCTGTCACCTCTGCGCTCGAGCGGTTCCAGCCCCGGGTTTGGGTCCTGCATCACTGCAACCTTCGACCATCCTCAGAATGCTTGCGTGTACCCGGCCCAACCTCTCCACCATTCAACCCGTCTCCGCCCGGCCTCTAGCCAGGCAAGGAGAGTGGCCTGAACACTCCCAGGACCCTGAACTCCTGGCCGAGCTCCCACCTGACCCTTCCGGGTTGAAGGTGCCTCTGCCGGCATCTCCTCTCGGAGCAATCCATGGAGAGAGAGTTTGGGAGATAACCCCTCACAAGTTTGTCTCCCGCACAGATGAGGTGGGGGCGCTGGTCTTTGACATTGGCTCCTTCTCAGTCCGCGCTGGGTACGCTGGGGAGGACTGCCCCAAGGTGAGCCTTCCAGCCCCCTGCCCAAATCCTAGGGCTCCTCTCCAGGCTTCCCAGTCATCCAGGGCTCTCAGCGCCCAGAGAAAAGCTCTGATGAGCGGGAATGTGGGAGTAAACCCAGGGGGTGGGCTGAGGGCCCTGCAAGATATGGCTTTCTCTCCTGTCCGTGCCCCGCTCCAGGCTGACTTCCCCACCACGGTGGGGCTGCTGGCCGCGGAGGAGGGGGGCGGGCTGGAGTTGGAGGGGGAGAAAGAGAAGAAAGGGAAAATCTTTCACATCGACACCAACGCCCTCCACGTACCTCGAGATGGAGCAGAAGTTATGTCTCCCCTCAAGAATGGCATGAGTATGGGGCCCCCACTACCGGCTCCTGACACAGACCCAGAACCCACACCCCACAACCCGGGGCACAGGACCCCACATTCACGGAGTATTCCTTGCAGCTGCCCAAGTCCCAGGGATGCCCTCACTACTTCCCAAAGCTGCCTGGTTTCTCACAAGGGTCCACCAGATTCCTGGGAAAGGGGGGATTTCCCAAAGCTGCCTGGTTTCTCACAAGGGTCCACCAGATTCCTGGAAAGGGGGGGTTTCCGCTGGACGTTGTCTCACTTTCCCTCCCCTGGACTTGGCTTCCCTCCTTCCTTCCTGTTTCCGGACCCCTGCCTGCCCACCCTCATCTCTCCACTGATGTCCTGGCCCCAGTTGAGGACTGGGAGTGCTTCCGTGCAATCCTGGATCACACCTACAGCAAGCATGTCAAGTCTGAGCCAAACCTGCACCCAGTGCTCATGTCAGAGGCCCCGGTAAGTGCAAAGTCCAGCCCCTAGTCCAGCCCTGGAGTGGGCCATTCACTTCTCCTCAAGCCATTAATCACTCCTCTTTCTTTGCTTTTCAAACTTTCCTTCCAACTCTGTCAGGTTCAACCACTTTCCTTCCTCCCTGTGTTAGTCTCCATGCCTCCTCTTCTGCTCTCTTCACTTGCCTTTCCCCCAGTCATCCTTACACAATGCCCACCCCCCAAGTCCATGTGTGACCTTTTAACTGAAATTTTTGGTCAATGTTATATATACCTATATAGAAGCAATTTTACTTATAAACTGCCATGCATAGCCTCTTCCTTCTATTATCCCTTTTCCAGAGACAATTGCTTTTCTCTCTTTTAGCTTTTTCTTTTTTTGCCATTATCTTTTATATCTCTAAATATCATAAATCACTGATTGTGAATTTTTCTAGCTCTAGGTATTATCTATGAGTTTCCCACTATAGAAAATGAGCACTTAGCTCTCTTTCTTCTCCAACCCATACCACACACATTTTTTTCTTATTTGAAGTACTGTTGCAGTTTAGGATTTTTTTTTTCAGATTCAGTATTTACTCTTATTATTATATATGCTAATCAGGCCTGAGACAGGCAATAAACTATTTATTTTCCTCTCTTGTGCAATTATTTGTTTTCTCTAGCACTGAAAATTTTCTTTGTTTCTGTTTTTCTTCATTTTCTACCTACTTAATAATGTGACCTGAAATTATTCATCAGTTATCTTTATCTTTCCTCAAGACATTAATTGCTTCAGGTATCCTATCAATTTCATCTTCAAGAAATCTCTCCGGGAGCCTACTGACCTGCTCTGTTGTAGACTAGTTAGCTTCTATGCAGAAGGTGTAGCTATAATCCTGGCATCTCCCTTCACCTTCATCTTAAGAAAACACTGCACCTCTCTCCTGTATTACAAGTCCTGTTTCCAGTGGATCATGACTCTTTTCTTGATTTTTTCCCCTTGTTTTCATGGAGCACATCTTCCAGTAATTGCTTTAGAAAGGACATACGAAGTAACATTTTTGAGACTTTGCATGTCTAACCTTGGATGTATAGTTTAGCTAGGTATACCAGTCCAGGTTGAAAATAATTTTTCTTTGGAACTTTTTTTATTAAAAAATTATTTACTTGGCTGTACTAGGTCTTAGTTGTGCCACATGGAATCTTCCGTCTTTGTTGTGACATGCATTTACCAAAGACTGAACCCAGGCCCCCTACATTGGGAGTGCAGAATCTTAGCCACTGGACCACCAGGGAAATCCCTTTTTATGGAATCTTGAAGGTACTTCTTCAATGTCTTCCAACATCTACTGTTGCTATCAAGAAAGCCAAGGTCACTTACTTCCTGATCCTTTGATGTAAATTATTTTTGTTTCTGAGAGTTTATAAAATTTTCACTTTGTCCTCAGTGTTTTACAGTTTCACAGTATTATATTGGTTTATTTTTGTTCATGGCTCTGGACACTCAATGTGTCTCTTTAATTTGGACACTTATGTCTTTCAATTCAATTAAAATTTTAATTACTTATCTGTTGATTTCTTTCTTTCAATTTTTTCTGTTCTCTCTTAGGAAATCCTATTATTTGGATTTTATACCTCCTAAACTGGTCTTCTTCT
Organism: Madoqua kirkii; assembly: GCA_006408675.1. Classification (NCBI taxonomy): domain Eukaryota; kingdom Metazoa; phylum Chordata; class Mammalia; order Artiodactyla; family Bovidae; genus Madoqua; species Madoqua kirkii. Next base: position 24,738 of record SJYC01090969.1, read on the forward strand.
AATGTTTTCATCTTTTATATTTTATGTATCTCTTTCCTCTAATTTCCAAGATATCCCCTCAATTTATTTTTCAACTCTTCTATAAAGCTTTTAATTTCTGCTCCTCTATTTTTTATTTTCCAGGAGCTCTTTCCTGTCCCATGAATGTTACTTTTTATTCATCTTTAAAAAATACTTATCTGTTTGGCTGTGTCAGGTCTTAGTTGTAGCACATGTTACAACTTGTGGGATCTTTAGTTGTGGCATGTAGAATCTAGTTCCCTGACCAGGGATTGAACCCAGGTCCCCTGCATTGGGAGTGCAGAGTCTTAGCCACTGGACCATGAGGGAAGTCCCTCATTGTGCTTTTGATTGCATTTCCCTAATGACCAAAAATGTTGAGCATCTTTTTATGTGCCTGTTGACTTTTGTGGGGTTATAGTTTTCTTCTGTTTTAATTCTCCCTTTATTATAATTTTGCTGGGATCTTGGGAGGTGGCTTCCCAGGTGGCAGTAGTGGTAATACAGGAGACTATATTACCAAGACAGGAGACTTAAGAGTTTCAGGTTCAGTCCCTGGGTCAGGAAGATTCCCCTAAAGAAGGAAATGGCAACCCACTCCAGTATTCTTGCCTGGAAAACCTCATGGACAGAAGAGACAATCCATGGGGTCACAAAGAGAAAAACACAACTGTCTGCATAGCCTGGGAGAAAATAAAAGTAAATGTTTGTATTCAATCCAACATTTTTACCCAGAAAGATGTTCTTTTCAGCTTTCTTATCTCTGAGAGGATTAGAGTGGGAAAGAGGGATGCACTGGGATCTTGGGGGAGGTGGGGGTTGGTCTGAAGTGTGTACCGCACAATGGAAAACCCTGTGCCAGGAGTCCAGAGACTGTGACTCTAGACCCAGCTCTACCAAGAGTTTTCTGTGTGATCTTGGCCAACTTCCTTCTCTGCATTTTATTTTCTTCAGTTGGGTTTTAATTGTGATATTTCAAATTCTTTACAGTTTCAACATTCTAAAGACCTATGAGGGTCAGGGGACCTGACCTCTGTCCTCAGTGCAAAACAAGTCTGTGTATGTGGAAGGTGTATACATAGATTGGTGCCTTTCATTTCTTGAAATTTCCCCTCTTGCACTTTCTCCTCAGTGGAACACACGGGCCAAACGGGAGAAGCTGACAGAGCTGATGTTTGAGCAGTACAACATTCCTGCTTTCTTCTTATGCAAGACAGCTGTGCTTACTGCGTATCCTCTGGGTTAAGCTGCTTTGTGAGAATGGAGAGTCAGAGTGGAGTTTGTGGTGCATTGAGATGGAGGCTGGGCCTGATTCTATGGAGATAAATATCCTGGATGGGCAGACTCTCCCCACCCCCAAGCCCCATTAGTGCAAGAGCCCTTGGGAGCTGAGTTCTTTATATCTTGGGGTGGCCAGACCAATGGTCCTTTCCCATTCCTTGGATCAGGCTGAGCGTGGAGAGTTGGGACAAGTAGACAGTGGGGGCTGGGGCTGGAGAGAGAAGGGAAGGGTACATGGCACTGAGATGTTCCCTTCCCATTTATTTTTCTAAAAGGATCAGCTTTGCATTGAACCCTGTGCCAGGAACTGGGGCTATATAGACCCTCATTTCAGGGATCCCATGGGACATAGAACTAAAACTAAAAAGAGAGGCTGGATATTCAGAAGAAAGGAATAGAGGAAGAAGGTGTGATTCAGAGAAGGAAGAAGTGGCAAAGAGTCTCAGCTGCCTTTCTCTAGCAAATGGGTCACAAGCCAGTAGAGATTTGCAGACTGGGATTGGGCTGGACCTAGGAAAGTAGAGGGTAGGCCAGATCAGCTTCCAGCCTCCTTGTTCACTGCTGCTGGCTCTTTGACCTACCCGTCCCATACCAGCTTTGCAAACGGACGCTCCACAGGTCTGGTGCTGGACAGTGGGGCCACCCACACAACAGCCATTCCAGTGCATGATGGCTATGTCCTGCAGCAAGGTGGGGCCTCGATAGGGGTCGGGGGCACCTTGAGGGACCAGGCAATGACATGTCCTCCTTTCCAGGCATTGTCAAGTCACCCCTGGCAGGGGATTTCATCTCCATGCAGTGCCGAGAGCTCTTCCAGGAAATGGCCATTGACATCATCCCACCTTACATGATCGCAGCCAAGGTGGAGCCTCTGAGGTGTCCTGGGCACTGACCCTATGACTGTCAACCCCCTGACCCATCAGACATCAGGGTGGGGAGCAGCCAGGCCCCAAGAGGATCCTGGGCCCTCAATTTGCAATTGCATGCATGGGACATGGCCAAGGTCCCACAGCCAACTGCTAGAAGGGTGTGTGTATGAGGGCCAGTGTGGTGGGTTCTGGGCTCCAATAGATCCAGGTTCAAGGTCTGCTTCTGCCACAGAAGAACTGTGTGACTAGAACATGAGACTAAAGCTCCTAAACCTCAGTTTCCTCCCCTGCAAAGTGGAAAAACTGCATGTAGGGCTGCCGCAAGTATTAAATGAGACCCTGCATGCAAGGGATCTGCACGTGGAACATGCATTAGTAAAAGGCTATTTCCTTAAGGTCTGGCTTCCTAGTGGATTCTCAAGCCCTCAGTCTGACCAAGGCCTTTTAGATCTCTGTACCCACTGTGTGCACAGTATCCATGGGGTGAGCTCTCCCCATTCTTTCTCCTCTGATAGGGAAGGGGGAGAAACACCTTTTCTGGGCAACAGAACAGAGAACCTGGTGCCCATTAGCTGCAGAACTGGCAAGTGCTGGGGAGGCAGGTGTGGACAGGGCAGGTTGGGCCAGTGTGAGATGTGAAGGGTGATAGTAGGCTGTGCCCCTACAGGAGCCTGTACGGGAGGGTGCACCCCCAAACTGGAAGAAGAAGGAGAAGTTACCCCAGGTTTCCAAGTCCTGGCATAACTACATGTGCAATGTGAGGCACTAGAGAGGGTCCCCGGAAACCACCCCTCCAGCTCCTAATCCCTCCGTCACCGCCCTTCGCCACCATGATGGGAGGGACAGAGGCCCTGCAAGTGGGGTGGGGTGGGGCCTGAGAAGGGAGCCCAGCCCTCACTGCGTCCCTGGGCTCTTAGGAGGTGATCCAGGACTTCCAGGCCTCCGTGCTGCAGGTCTCAGACTCTCCCTACGATGAGCAGTGAGTGGGGCCCCTGGCTGGGGTGGCGGGTGGGAAAGGGGCAGACCTTGGGCTCGGGGTGGGGGGGGGTCCTCTGGTCCTTCAGGAGCACCCCAAGCAGAAACTCACTCCTTCCTGGGCAGAGTGGCTGCGCAGATGCCCACAGTGCACTATGAGATGCCCAACGGCTACAACACAGACTACGGTGCGGAGCGGCTCCGCATCCCTGAGGGCCTGTTTGATCCCTCCAATGTGAAGGTGGGGCTGGCTGAAGTCCCTGGGTCCCGGGGCTGGGGGAAAGCTAAGGATGACAGGGGTCTGGGGAGAGGGGACAGAGGGCCCAAAGCCCAGTCACCTTTCTCCACAGGGCCTGTCAGGGAACACCATGTTAGGGGTGGGCCACGTGGTGACCACCAGCATCGGCATGTGTGACATTGACATTCGTCCGGTGAGTCCCAAGCCTGCCTATGGGTGGAGGGGTCCAGGAGAAGTGGGGGCCAGGGCAGGGCTGTGCCCTGACCGTTCACTCTTCCTCCCTGCTCTCAGGGCCTCTATGGCAGTGTCATTGTCACCGGTGGGAACACGCTTCTGCAGGGCTTCACTGACAGTAGGTTGGGCCAGTGTGAGATGTGAAGGGTGATAGTAGGCTGTGCCCCTACAGGAGCCTGTACGGGAGGGTGCACCCCCAAACTGGAAGAAGAAGGAGAAGTTACCCCAGGTTTCCAAGTCCTGGCATAACTACATGTGCAATGTGAGGCACTAGAGAGGGTCCCCGGAAACCACCCCTCCAGCTCCTAATCCCTCCGTCACCGCCCTTCGCCACCATGATGGGAGGGACAGAGGCCCTGCAAGTGGGGTGGGGTGGGGCCTGAGAAGGGAGCCCAGCCCTCACTGCGTCCCTGGGCTCTTAGGAGGTGATCCAGGACTTCCAGGCCTCCGTGCTGCAGGTCTCAGACTCTCCCTACGATGAGCAGTGAGTGGGGCCCCTGGCTGGGGTGGCGGGTGGGAAAGGGGCAGACCTTGGGCTCGGGGTGGGGGGGGGTCCTCTGGTCCTTCAGGAGCACCCCAAGCAGAAACTCACTCCTTCCTGGGCAGAGTGGCTGCGCAGATGCCCACAGTGCACTATGAGATGCCCAACGGCTACAACACAGACTACGGTGCGGAGCGGCTCCGCATCCCTGAGGGCCTGTTTGATCCCTCCAATGTGAAGGTGGGGCTGGCTGAAGTCCCTGGGTCCCGGGGCTGGGGGAAAGCTAAGGATGACAGGGGTCTGGGGAGAGGGGACAGAGGGCCCAAAGCCCAGTCACCTTTCTCCACAGGGCCTGTCAGGGAACACCATGTTAGGGGTGGGCCACGTGGTGACCACCAGCATCGGCATGTGTGACATTGACATTCGTCCGGTGAGTCCCAAGCCTGCCTATGGGTGGAGGGGTCCAGGAGAAGTGGGGGCCAGGGCAGGGCTGTGCCCTGACCGTTCACTCTTCCTCCCTGCTCTCAGGGCCTCTATGGCAGTGTCATTGTCACCGGTGGGAACACGCTTCTGCAGGGCTTCACTGACAGACTCAATCGAGAGCTTTCCCAGAAGACGCCACCGGTAGGAGCCCATCCTCGGCCAGGGCTCTGGGCTAGCCCTTCAGCACCAAGTCCTTCCTCCTTCCCACACATTGAGCCAGTATTCTGGCCACCAAAGCAGCTCTTTCCTGCTATGGCCTCGCCACTCCGAGCCCTGTCCCTTCCCACTTCCCAGAACCAGGTGTCTACTTCCCCTAGCCCTTCTTTCTCCCCAGAGCATGAGGCTGAAGCTCATCGCCAGCAACAGCACCATGGAGCGCAAGTTCAGCCCCTGGATTGGAGGCTCCATTCTGGCCTCACTGGTGAGAGGGGAGGGCCCTGGCCTAGTGCTGAATGTGGGGTAGATCCAGACCGCCCCTCCGCCTTGCCTACTGCCTCATTCACTCATTGTTTATGAAAGGACAGTCAGTGCTCCCAGAAAGGTGAATGCGATCTCAGGACATGAAGCAGGGAGTGGAGGACAGGAAGCTGGACAGGTTGGCTGGGATGAGATTGTGGTGGTGTGTGTGCCAGGGTGAGCCCCTAGAGGTTTGGGGCAAGGGGATCTGATGGCCACAGGCATGACTGGGAAGGTTATGTCCAACATGAATCTTTGGGGATGGGGGTATGAGCTGAATTCAAGGGGACCTTGACGGGAGGCTCTTTCTATTGTCCTAGTTACAGGATGGGTAGCAGTGGGCATAGGGTGGTGAGCAAGGGACAAACTGAAGGCAGCAGTCAGGGTGGTTCTGCGGTGGCAGGTGGAGAGTTCATTCTGGAGCAGCTGCTGGGGCGGGGGCAAGACGTTGAGCAGAGAGGTAAAGATGCAAACTGCATCTGATGGGTGTCAGCCACACAGAGGGTGGCAGCAGGGTCATGACAGAGCAAGGAGGATATCAGCTAGAGGCGGTGCCCCCAAAGGGACAGAGGCAAGGGTCAGAGTGACAGAAGACTGACCCCAAAGATAGCTCAGGGTTGGGAGTGTCAGTCGCACAGTCGTGGCAAGCCTCCTGTGCACCTGGACAGACAGCCCGACCTCGTCCCTGCCTTCATGCATGGGGACAGTCTGGAAAAAAAGACAAGAAAATAGGAGGTCACCACAAAGTGTGGGGTGTTCCTTCAAAGGAAGACCTGATCTCATTCAGGCGTCAGGAGGGGCCTCTAAGGAACCTTCAAGCTGAGATGGAAGAGTGAGAACTCAGGAGGCAAAGCAGGAGAGAGGGTGTGTGGCCCCAGGGGAGAGCCAGGCAAGGCCACAGGCAGGGGGTAGGTGCTGTGGGGCCAGAGTTGAGGAAGCTCACCTGGGCTTCCCTGGCGGCACAATGGCAAAGAATCTGCCTGCAATGCGGGAGACCTAGGTTTGATCCCCATGTTGGTAAGATCCCCTGGTGGAGGGCATGGCAACCCATTCAAATATTCTTGCCAGGAGAATCCCCGTGGACAGGGGAGCCTGGGAGGCTACAGTCCATGGAGTCACACAGTCGGACACGACTCAGCGACTAAGCACACAGCCTGGGCCACAGAGCAGAGAGTGGGTTGGAGAGGGCTACCGTGGTCTCCGCTGTGACCCAGGGTTGCCAGCTGAGTGGATGTAGGGGAGAGAGGGTTGGGAGCTTATCAGAGGTCTGACTGAGAATGTGGGCACCGTTTGGATACGAGAGGTAAGAAGGAAAGGGGTCAAGGGTGAGACCCAGGTAAAGAATCTGCCCCCAGTGCAGGAGACCTGGATTTGATCCCTGGGTTGGGAAGATCCCCTGGAGAAGGAAATGGCGACCCACTCCAGTATCCTTGCCTGGAAAATCTCATGGACAGAGGAGCCTGGTGGGCTGCAGTCCATGAGTTTGCAAAGAGTCAGGCACTACTGAGAGACTAACACACTTACTTATTCAAAGTATTATCACTTCAATATGTCATCAATATAAAATTTGAGATGTTTTACATCCTCTGGATTCAGTCTTCAATATCCAGTGCAGATTTGACACCGAGAACACATTTCATCTTGGATTAGCTGCATTTCAAGTGCTCGATAGCTCCATTTCAAGTGTTCCACGTGGCAAGGGGCCACTGGATTTGGACAGGACAACTGTAGAAGGGGAGAAAAACCAAAGAAGCAGGTTTGAGGCAGGGCTGGGCGAAGATGGTGACAGCAGTCATGGATATGTTGACTGTGTGAGGTTCCAGGAGACACTGAGGACCAGGAAGCTGTCCAAAAGACAGCTGAGAATTTGGGCCGGGAACTCTGCATTGGAAACTGGAGATGGTGGGAAGGGTGGGGCTTTGGCACAGTAAGTAGAAGCCAAGGGAGAGGTGACATGGTCCAGGAAGGTGTGTCCAGAAACAGGGACACACACCCTGACTTTCAGGCAGACGCAAGTAATTATAGAGATGGTACAGTCTACAGTGCCAGGGCTGGAGGACTGTATTTCAACGGGGATGGAGGGGTGCCAGAGTAAAGACATCATACCCACCTTGATGTTAGGTGGTGTTGGAATGGTGAGAGGGTGGAGGAAAGATTTTTCTTGGGAAGGAGGGAGACTTGGCATGTAAGGCCTGATGGGGTGACAGGGTATTTGGTGGAGAGGGGATATGGAGTGTTGGAGCGCAGGTTCGCTGGCCTGCGGCTGGAAGGTCCACCTCCCAGCTCGAACCGCCCTGGGCTCCGAATTGACAGGCGCTCAGTGAATGCGCTGTTGGTTGACTGAACGGTACGAAGCGGGTATCCGTCTTCTGAATACGAAGGAGGGGACAGGGAGATGGGGCAAGTTGGAGGTTGCAGGGGGAATGTGGGCTTGGAAGGGGGGAGATTCCTAACCTCCACGGGTGGAGTGTGGGGAAACCTGCTCTCCTTCCCTCCTGGCCTCCCTGACCGCCCTCCCGCCCCTCCCACCCAGGGCACTTTTCAGCAAATGTGGATCTCCAAGCAGGAATATGAGGAGGGCGGGAAGCAGTGCGTGGAGCGGAAGTGCCCCTGAGGGCGCCCCCTCCCCACCCACAGGCCGGCCCGCAGCGGTGGGGGAGGGAAAGCGAACGGAAGGAGACGGTTTCCCCCACCTCGGCTCTGCAAGCGCAGGATCGACAGCCACCCCTCTAACGCTCCCATCGGCCCCCTTTTGTTCTCCTCCCCACTTGTCCTCTTGATTGTGAAGTTTCTGGGTTAAACGGAGTAAACGTGTTTTAAGAAAAAAAAAGTTTGGCCTCTTTGGGGGTGGGCAGTTGGAGCAGGAGTCTGGAGGGAGGAGAGGGGAGGGCCACACTTACATCTCTTCGTAATTACACTGTGGACACCGGGGCAAAGTCTGCGGGCGAGGGCAGAGCCGCGGCATCCCGCATCCTTCGGGTTTCAGAGGGGCCGCAATCCAGGGACGATCAAGAAGCGAGTACCGGTTAGAGACGCTCAATAAGGCCGCAGAGGGAAGCCGAGTTGGGGGAGGAGGCAGCCAGGGAGTGATGGAGCCGGGAGGCAGCCCCGGGGGCGGGGCGGGGCGGGGCGGGGCCGGAGGTGGTCCCCTGGGGCGGGGCCTCTGGCCCGTGAAGAGGCCGCGCTTAAGCTCCCCTGGACCGACAGCTCAGGTGAGCTGGTCTGGGCTGTCTTTTCCCAGGGCGCTAGGTGGTGACAAGTGTGGGGCAGGGACTGGGGCACTGGTTCGCCCCAGCAGCAGCTCAGAACTTCCCTCCCAGCTTGGGTAGGAACCGAGGTTCCCCGGGAAACCCGGCCGCCGCTCCTATTCCAGAACTCGCTGTGCCGGCTTCCTCCGCGGGACTTGGGGACCTGCGCTCTCGGCCTGGAATTGTAGGTAAAACTTAGCAGTTTGTGTCTGATGTGTGTTCTGAGGCCTCCAGGCCCTAAAAAGATGTAAACCCGTGTGGTCCAAGTCCTTTGGCCACCAAAGAGGCGCGGGTGCCCACGGAGGACCATGAGTTGTCCAACGTCACTCAGCCCTGCCCACGTCTCGGTCAGGACTCTTTCCACCGATGCCTGATGGGGCATCGATCCCCGACTCCAGGCAGGACCCCCATCCTGGAACACTCTCTGGTCCTGCCTGACCATGTGCTCCTACCCATGTACCACCCTTTTGCAAAGAGTCAGGCACTACTGAGAGACTAACACACTTACTTATTCAAAGTATTATCACTTCAATATGTCATCAATATAAAATTTGAGATGTTTTACATCCTCTGGATTCAGTCTTCAATATCCAGTGCAGATTTGACACCGAGAACACATTTCATCTTGGATTAGCTGCATTTCAAGTGCTCGATAGCTCCATTTCAAGTGTTCCACGTGGCAAGGGGCCACTGGATTTGGACAGGACAACTGTAGAAGGGGAGAAAAACCAAAGAAGCAGGTTTGAGGCAGGGCTGGGCGAAGATGGTGACAGCAGTCATGGATATGTTGACTGTGTGAGGTTCCAGGAGACACTGAGGACCAGGAAGCTGTCCAAAAGACAGCTGAGAATTTGGGCCGGGAACTCTGCATTGGAAACTGGAGATGGTGGGAAGGGTGGGGCTTTGGCACAGTAAGTAGAAGCCAAGGGAGAGGTGACATGGTCCAGGAAGGTGTGTCCAGAAACAGGGACACACACCCTGACTTTCAGGCAGACGCAAGTAATTATAGAGATGGTACAGTCTACAGTGCCAGGGCTGGAGGACTGTATTTCAACGGGGATGGAGGGGTGCCAGAGTAAAGACATCATACCCACCTTGATGTTAGGTGGTGTTGGAATGGTGAGAGGGTGGAGGAAAGATTTTTCTTGGGAAGGAGGGAGACTTGGCATGTAAGGCCTGATGGGGTGACAGGGTATTTGGTGGAGAGGGGATATGGAGTGTTGGAGCGCAGGTTCGCTGGCCTGCGGCTGGAAGGTCCACCTCCCAGCTCGAACCGCCCTGGGCTCCGAATTGACAGGCGCTCAGTGAATGCGCTGTTGGTTGACTGAACGGTACGAAGCGGGTATCCGTCTTCTGAATACGAAGGAGGGGACAGGGAGATGGGGCAAGTTGGAGGTTGCAGGGGGAATGTGGGCTTGGAAGGGGGGAGATTCCTAACCTCCACGGGTGGAGTGTGGGGAAACCTGCTCTCCTTCCCTCCTGGCCTCCCTGACCGCCCTCCCGCCCCTCCCACCCAGGGCACTTTTCAGCAAATGTGGATCTCCAAGCAGGAATATGAGGAGGGCGGGAAGCAGTGCGTGGAGCGGAAGTGCCCCTGAGGGCGCCCCCTCCCCACCCACAGGCCGGCCCGCAGCGGTGGGGGAGGGAAAGCGAACGGAAGGAGACGGTTTCCCCCACCTCGGCTCTGCAAGCGCAGGATCGACAGCCACCCCTCTAACGCTCCCATCGGCCCCCTTTTGTTCTCCTCCCCACTTGTCCTCTTGATTGTGAAGTTTCTGGGTTAAACGGAGTAAACGTGTTTTAAGAAAAAAAAAGTTTGGCCTCTTTGGGGGTGGGCAGTTGGAGCAGGAGTCTGGAGGGAGGAGAGGGGAGGGCCACACTTACATCTCTTCGTAATTACACTGTGGACACCGGGGCAAAGTCTGCGGGCGAGGGCAGAGCCGCGGCATCCCGCATCCTTCGGGTTTCAGAGGGGCCGCAATCCAGGGACGATCAAGAAGCGAGTACCGGTTAGAGACGCTCAATAAGGCCGCAGAGGGAAGCCAGTTGGGGGAGGAGGCAGCCAGGGAGTGATGGAGCCGGGAGGCAGCCCCGGGGGCGGGGCGGGGCGGGGCGGGGCCGGAGGTGGTCCCCTGGGGCGGGGCCTCTGGCCGGTGGAGAGGCCGCGCTTAAGCTCCCCTGGACCGACAGCTCAGGTGAGCTGGTCTGGGCTGTCTTTTCCCAGGGCGCTAGGTGGTGACAAGTGTGGGGCAGGGACTGGGGCACTGGTTCGCCCCAGCAGCAGCTCAGAACTTCCCTCCCAGCTTGGGTAGGAACCGAGGTTCCCCGGGAAACCCGGCCGCCGCTCCTATTCCAGAACTCGCTGTGCCGGCTTCCTCCGCGGGACTTGGGGACCTGCGCTCTCGGCCTGGAATTGTAGGTAAAACTTAGCAGTTTGTGTCTGATGTGTGTTCTGAGGCCTCCAGGCCCTAAAAAGATGTAAACCCGTGTGGTCCAAGTCCTTTGGCCACCAAAGAGGCGCGGGTGCCCACGGAGGACCATGAGTTGTCCAACGTCACTCAGCCCTGCCCACGTCTCGGTCAGGACTCTTTCCACCGATGCCTGATGGGGCATCGATCCCCGACTCCAGGCAGGACCCCCATCCTGGAACACTCTCTGGTCCTGCCTGACCATGTGCTCCTACCCATGTACCACCCCCCCCACCCCCCAGCAGCTGGCAGGAGCCTAGCCCTCCCTTTCAGACAGACAATGGGACAGACCAAACCCCAGGTCACACTTCTGTAGCCCCTTCGGCTGGGGATCCCCTGAGTCCAAACAAGGAGAGCAGCTGATGTGTTCAGGGCGTGGATATTGGGGAGCCTGTGAGGCCAGTGAGGAAGGGGCAGAGGTGTTCATGGTTAGGAGCTTAGGAGAGTCCCCTAGGACACTGGGACACTGGGAGCGGAAGAAGCAGGAGCGGGGAGGGGTCATCCATATCTCCACCCTCCCTGGCCATCACCTCCCTCCCCCAGCCCTGATGGGAACTAAAGGCCAAAGTCTGCCCCAAGGTCAAAAAATTGATTGTTTGCAAGAAAGGGGCAGGAGTAGAACTGTGGAAGGATTGGCAGGGGAGGGCAGAGCCCCACGTCTGTCCTTTAGCCTGGGCTGGGGGTCCATGTCTGGAAGGCTGGACTGAAGCCAGGACTGTGCCCCAACCCTGCGAGGGGGGAGGTGAAGAAGGGCCTGGGCTCAGGCCGCCTGCTAGGACCGATAAGGGGCCTCTTGGGGCTCCCACAAACGGTTTATCACTGGGGTGGGGGACAGCCTGCAGGGCTCAGGAGGGGGCCGAGCATGGAGCGGCTTGGGGGTCTACTCCGAAGAGCGGTAAGATCGGGCACGGTTGGGAGACCCTTAGGCCTTCTCTCCAGGTCCTCCAGCCCCTTCCCCAGCTCCTCCCATTCCCATCTCTAACTCTCCCCTCCTGCCTGCTTCTCAGGACCCTCTCCCCTGCCTTGTGTTCATGGCACCCCAAAGTCACTATTATTGCCAGATTCCTCCCCTTCCCCAATCTCATGCACACCACACCCCCCACAGCAAAGGTTGTCCCCAGGACCCTCTCAGACCATCTACAAGCGTGTGGAGGACAGCCAGCAGGGACGCCTTGGGGAAGAAGAGGAAAACGGGCAGGAGGGGGCTGAACCGCTGGCCCACTTCTTTCCCATGGAGCTGAGGGGCCCTGAACCCCTGGGCTCTCGACCAGCTCGGCAAAACCCTGGACTCTGGGCAGCAGCAGGACGAAGAGCGGCCCCGTACCTGGTCCTGACAGCCCTTCTGATCTTCACTGGGGGTGAGAGTCACCCCCACTCCCACTGGAGGGTCTGGGCTTGGGAGGATGTCTGGGGTCAAGGGAAAGGCACAAGGAGAATCTCCATCTTGCCACCCACCAGCCTTCCTCCTGGGCTATGTGGCCTTCCGGGGGTCGTGCCAGGCATGCGGGGATGACGTCATGGTGGTCAGCGAGGACGTAAATGATGAGCTGAGCCCAGACTCTCACCAGGGCACGTTGTACTGGAGTGACCTTCAGGCCATGTTCCTGCGGTTCCTGGGGGGGGGCGTCTGGAAGACACCATCAGGTGAGGATCAGCTTGTCCCATTCCAGCCCTCAAAAACCATCATCCGCTCATCTCGAGTCCTCCTCCCCCAGGACCTTGAGTCATTCCACCTGCCGCCCTGACCTCCCTGTTCAGTGGTCCTGGGAAGGATGGCAGGCATTGGGGGGTGGAGGCGACTTCCAGAAATGAGACTGCAGAGGGTATATTTAGGAGCCGAGGGAGCTGACTGAATAAGCACAGGGGGGTCCAGCCTCCACCTATGATGTGGGACAGACCCAGGAAAATCTTGAACAACACACTGAGGAGCTTAGGTTTTGACCTGTGGCAGTGGGGAGCTCTGGGGGGCTCAGAGAAATAGGGGCTTAGGGAACCAGAAAAAGAAGCAAATGCATTTGTGGGCAGAGACTGTCTCTTAGTCATCCTAGCACGAGCAGGCTGGTGTTCCTCTTGTCCTGCTGAGGTCAACTTTTCATACTGGGAAGGAGCTGCCGCCCAGTAGGTCCAGAGAAGACGTCAGGAATCATTTTTTCAGTGGGTTCTCCTGGGTTTTCCAAGTTGAAGATCATGTAATCTATATTTAGTGAGAGATGCATAGCTTCTTTTCAAAAGGATTATATCTTTTAGGTCTTTTTCTTTTCTTACTGCATTGGATAAGATATGAATTTAGGTAATGATGATAATACACACCCTTGCCTATTTCCTAACTTTTATGGGAATGTTTTTCTAATACTTTGTCACTGTGTCCACGGCGCACTGGCTTAAGGGCTCTGAGTTCCCTGACTAAGGGGAACTGAGGGGTTGAACCTGGGCCCTCAGCAGTGAAAGCAGAGTCTCAACCACTGGACCACCAGGGAATACCCCCAGTCAGCTTTTTTAAAGTGAATTAAGGAAGTATCCTTCTATTCCTAGTTTACTGAGACTTTTTTTTTTTAATGATCAGAAAAGAGGAGCAAGAATCAAAAATTTTTTCAAACATTTTTCCAGAATGTATTGTAGTGATCACATGATTTTTCTGGTCTGTTTGTGTAGTCATTTGTATTAATAGATTTCTTTGTCTTCATGAGATCAACATAAACTTGATCGAGGTGTATCATTATTTGTTGATACATTGCTGGGTCCATTTTGCTTGAAGATCTTAAATCTATGGCATCAGCAACACGCATGGACTTTTTTTTCTTGAGCAACACTTGGTAGTCTGGGCACAGCCTGAATAAGTGCATGGTTTGACGGGTCTGGCGTGGGTTGGCATTGTTGATGCCATCAAAGGGCAGGGAGGCAAGAGGAAGGCAGTGAGAGGGAGCAGGCAATAGGTGGTGTATGCCTCTAGGCTGGATGGGGTAAGAAGGAAGCCAGGGAAGAACTGATAGATATGGAGAAATCAAACAGCGTGGAGTACCCGATGGGGTTGAAGAACAGGTATGGTGATGCTAAGGGAGTGAGTTTCAAACTGAAAAGCTCTGGTCAGAGTGAGATTCTGTGTCCTATTTTTCCTGGAGTCTCCAGCACTGACCATTCTGCCCGGCACTTTAAATCTATGGCATCAGCAACACGCATGGACTTTTTTTTCTTGAGCAACACTTGGTAGTCTGGGCACAGCCTGAATAAGTGCATGGTTTGACGGGTCTGGCGTGGGTTGGCATTGTTGATGCCATCAAAGGGCAGGGAGGCAAGAGGAAGGCAGTGAGAGGGAGCAGGCAATAGGTGGTGTATGCCTCTAGGCTGGATGGGGTAAGAAGGAAGCCAGGGAAGAACTGATAGATATGGAGAAATCAAACAGCGTGGAGTACCCGATGGGGTTGAAGAACAGGTATGGTGATGCTAAGGGAGTGAGTTTCAAACTGAAAAGCTCTGGTCAGAGTGAGATTCTGTGTCCTATTTTTCCTGGAGTCTCCAGCACTGACCATTCTGCCCGGCACTTAGTAGGTGTTCAGTAAGTCAGATCAATATTCCAAAGATGGGCTTCTGGGGACAAGACTCAGGATGTGGCTGGGGAAGTGGCTGGCCAGATGCCAGAGTTCTCACTCACAGTGGATAAGTGACCAATTGCTAGAAGCAAAGAGCCGTGATGAGGAGGGACAAGGGATGGGGTTACTGGATGGCACGGGCTCTGAAGGAAGAGAGCTTCACCTGTGGAGAAATGGCCGGAAATGCGCGCAGTGGGGCCAGGAGCATGCGTTCTCTCTGGGCTCTGAGCTGCTTTCAAGTGTCCCACGGGAGATGTGGCTCCCCAGGGGACCGCCAGGTTTCTGCCAAGGCAAAAGGTGGAAGGGGCACTCAGACTGATGCTGAGGAGGGAGGTCTTTGTTTGCCAGGGAAAGAGCACAGGAGGAGCTGGTTTAGGGAGAGCTCAGGTAGGATGTGGGGGGTGGCAGTGGCCCCGGCACAGGGGAGATGGACGATCAGGGAGCATTCAGGTGATGGCAGGCTGGCTAGCTAAGTGGTGACTGTGGAAGAAGACTGGGGAGGTCTTCAAGACAAGTGACCCCAGCTTCCACCGGCAACCATAGTAGAAGGTGTCTCCGCGAGGCCCAGCTGGAGGAGGAGAGGGGTGCAGGACCCTCACCTCTGCCTGGAGAGGCCTTTGGAAGAGAAGTGTTTTCATGCCAGGGGCAAAGCGCAGACCAGGGCATGAACATGTGGAAGGGACAGTAGATAGACTGGTGGTGTGGGTCATTTGGTCTGCCCCGGGGAGAACCTCAGGGATGGTGGAGAGGACCCCTGACCATCAGAAGCTGAGGCGTAAGCAGAAGCAAGTCCTGGAGATCCTGGTAGTGACGGCAGGAGAGATTTAAGAGCCCCTCACTGCCCAGGGCTGGGGCCACCCTACACCTCTGGCATCCTTCCCTGCTCCAGCCCTCTCCTCCAGGCACGCAGCTGTCCCAGCCCCCCACCTCCTCCAGCACCTCAGTCCCCCTTCTCCCTGCACAGGCAGACCAGTCTTCGGGAAAGGGTAGCTGGGTCGGCCGGAATGGCAGCCCTGGCTCAGGACATTCGCGCTGAGCTTTTGCGCCAGAGGCTGGACCACGTATGGATGGACACGCACTACGTGGGGCTGCAGTTCCCAGATCCGT
>SJYC01090970.1:0-22639 GCA_006408675.1 Madoqua kirkii
GGGACGTGGCGGGGGGTGGAGGGGGTGGGAGGGAGGCGCTGACGGTGGGGCCCTCATCACCGACTCCTCAGGGCTCACCCTAACACCCTGCACTGGGTTGATGCCTCCGGGAAGCAAGGGGAGCAGCTGCCACTGGAGGACCCCGACGTCTACTGCCCCTACAGCGCCACGGGTAACGCCACGGTGAGCCTGCCGGTCCCCAGGATGGGGCGGCCTGTCCTCTCCCTGGACGCGCCTCACGGCCTCCCCATCCTCCTCTCCCCAGGGGAAGCTGGTGTACGCCCACTACGGGCGGCCGGAGGACCTGCAGGACCTGCGGGCTCGAGGTGTGGAGCCGGCGGGGCGCCTCCTGCTGGTGCGCTTGGGAGTGATCAACTTTGCCCAGAAGGTAAGGGTTCCTGGAGCATGGAACCTGGGGCAGTGGAACGGGGACGGTGCCCGCTGGGGAGCCCGAGAATCGAATGGCGGCAAATGGGAAGCGTCCAGGAGGCTGTCAGAGGGAGAAAAGGGAGAACCAAATGGGCTGTAAGAAACTCGGTGGGAACAGAATCAGGAGGCTGGGGTGGGGAACAGAAACAGGAGGGAATATGGGGCTTGGGAGCTGCCACGGCCCTGTGGGAGCGCAGAAGGTGAGGTCCACCGGGTCCCCACAGCTACAGATCAGAGGCCCCGCCATTCCACTTTTATTTGCATTTTTTTCCCTTCTAAATCTGCTCTTTCTGGGAGAAGGGGTCCTTTAGTCACGTGCCTTCCCCAGGTGGCCAGTGCCCAGGACTTTGGGGCCCAAGGAGTGCTCATATATCCGGACCCGGCAGACTTCTCCCAGGGCCCGCACAAGCTAAGCCTGTCCGGTCACCGGGCTGTGTATGGACAAGTGAGTCTTGGGGGAGCTGTAGCGCCTTCCTGGGGGTCCCTGGGCTGTAGTGCCCTGCCTAGGATGAGGCTGGCGTGCTGTTCTGGGAGTTTGGCTCTCAGTTTCAGTTTGGGCACCCCTCTCCCAACAGGTGCACCTGGGGACGGGGGACCCCTATACGCCTGGCTTCCCTTCCTTCAATCAGACCCAGTTCCCTCCAGTCCAATCCTCGGGTCTCCCAAGCATCCCAGCCCAGCCCATCAGTGCGGACATTGCCTCCCTCCTTCTGAGGTGAGGACCATGTAGGGACCAGGAGGGGAGGAGGCAGGGAGAGGTAGGCTGCAGCTAGCTCATAAGGTGTCTTGGGTGAGCTAGAACAAGACGGCTCTCCTGGGTGGGCACAGCCTCCTGCCAGGGGGCACCCTTTTGTGAGTGGAACTCCAGGTCATGACACCCTCTGCTGGGCACCCTTGAGCAGGATACAAGCTGCACAGCTGTCCAAGGCAGCCCTGGCTCCTCAGCCAGGGCACAGATGCAGAGAGCTGGAGTCAGAGGGTGGGAGGGAGAGAAGGAGTCAAGAGAGGGGCTTTGGACTCTTCTATAGCCTGGGCCTCTCTGCCGTTAATTCCTTCTGTCCCACCCCTTTCTAGGAAGCTTGAAGGCCCTGTGGCCCCCCAGGAATGGCAGGGGCACCTACCAGTCTCCCCTTATCGCCTGGGCCCTGGGCCAGGCCTGCACCTGGGGGTCAACAACCACAGGGCCTCCACGCCCATCAGTAACATCTTCGGCTGCATCGAGGGCCGCTCTGAGCCAGGTGTGCTTGCTTGCCCAGCATCACACACACCCTGCCCGGGAAGTGGGGAGAGGCTGGCAAGCTGGGCCCAGGCTGGGACTGAGTGGGGGTGGGTGGCAGTGAGACCTCATGGTCAAAGCTGTCTAGAGATAGAAAAGGCAGTTTACACAGTAGTGAGTTCCTTAGCACCAGAGGTGAACAAGCCTAAGTTGGATGATGTTAGAGCATGAAAGTGAGGTCAGACTAGACCAGATGAGCCTTTCAAACATAAATTGATGTGGGTAACAGTGAGGAACCAGAGTTCTTGAGCTGAGGAGTGTGGCACCTAGAAGCGCTGGAGGAGAGGCACATGGAGGCCTGTGATGAGGCTCCGGTGAGGATGCTGGTGGTGGGAGCGTGAGTGGGAAGGGTCAGAGAGAGACTTAAAAGGGGAAGGCTCTTCAGGACTCGGTGAGGGACAGAGGGACATGCTGCTCAGGAGATAATGGAGTCCAGAATGACCCCAGGCACCTCGATGAAGGAGCAGACCATCCGGGAAGGGCCAAGGGGAGGAGAGGCACTCTTTAGGGACAGCCAGGATTGCAGGCTGGGGCTGCAGAGATGTGAGGGTCCTCAAGAAAGGGACCCTTCCAAGGTTGAGAGAGAAGTCTTTGGGTTCTGCCCACATAACAGTGGGCCCCCAACACCCCTCCCGCAGATCAGTATGTGGTCATCGGGGCCCAGAGGGATGCGTGGGGCCCAGGAGCGGCCAAGTCCGCTGTGGGGACCGCCATACTGCTGGAGCTGGTGCGGACCTTTTCCTCCATGGTGAGCAATGGTAAGGTCAGGACCTGGGCTTGGGCCGGGCAGCTGGGGGTGTGTGGCCTGAGCCAGGACGGGGCAGAGAGGCAGTTAGGAGCACAGGCTGGAGGGTGGCCACTGAGACCTGGGCTCCAAACCTGGCTTCCTCCATGTCCTGGCTGCTTGGCCCCAGCCAAGCCACTTCACCTTCATCTCTTCACTTAAACATGAAAGTACTAATAGTCCTTAGTGAAGACTAACCTGGAGATGCCTTATGCAAGCAATCCCTATCACTCATACGGCTAAGTCAGGGAAGACCCAGGTTAGATTGGCTGGGATGGGGGCTTGGTGGGAGACAAGGAGAGATCCCAGGGGACCAGGACTGAAGAAGACAAAGAGGTGGAGGTCTTTGCTTGACCCTTCCAGCCAAGCCCATCCTCCCCTCCCCTCCCACTGCCCTCTCCGCCACTGCCTCTGCCCCCAGGCTTCCAGCCCCGCCGAAGTCTTCTCTTCATCAGCTGGGATGGTGGTGACTTCGGGAGTGTGGGCTCCATGGAGTGGCTGGAGGTAACCTGGGGTCCTGGGCAGGGAGTCGGCGATGGAGAGAGTTGGGGAGGGGGCAAGAGGGGGGAATTCACATTCCATACCCCTCACCCACAGGGCTACCTCAGCGTGCTGCACCTTAAAGCCGTGGTCTATGTGAGCCTGGACAACGCAGTCTGGGTGAGCGGGGAGCAGTGCCACGACCTGGCCCCCATCAGGTGCACCCTGCCCCTGGGTGCCCAGCCTGAGGCCTGGCATCCCTCCCTCTCCACAGGGGATGACAAGTTTCATGCCAAGACCAGCCCCCTTCTCATCAGCCTCATTGAGAACATTCTGAAGCAGGCAAGAGCCCGGCCAGGAGCAGGGGATGAAGGGAAGCTGCTGGCCGCTAGAGCCTGACCGGTGCCCCCCCAACCCTGCCCCCAGGTGGACTCTCCCAACCGCAGTGGGCAGACCCTCTACGAGCAGGTGGTGGTCACCAACCACAGCTGGGAAGCCGAGGTGTAAGTGGGGGCGAGCAGGGAAGAGAGCTGTGTGTGTGTGGGGGGGGACACGTGGACGACCCTGCAGCCACACTGCGCTCCCTCCTGCCCCTCCCCAGGATTCGGCCGCTGCCCATGGACAGCAGCGCCTATTCCTTCACGGCCTTTGCGGGGGTTCCTGCTGTTGAGTTCTCCTTCCTGGAGGTGAGACTTCCGGGCCCTGTCCCAGAGCGGTAGCCCCTGGGCCTGCGCGAACCGTGCCTGTGGCCAGCACCCCCTCCCCCCCCTGTCCCGGCAGGATGGCCCGGCATACCCGTTCCTGCACACAAAGGATGACACCTATGAGAACCTGCACAGGGTACTGCGGGGCCGCCTGCCCGCCGTGGCCCAGGCCGTGGCCCAGCTCGCTGGGCAGCTCCTCATCCGGCTCAGCCACGATCACCTGCTGCCCCTCGACTTCGGCCGCTACGGGGATGTGGTCCTCAGGCACATCGGCAGCCTCAACGAGTTCTCTGGGGACCTCAAGGTTAGAGACGCCAACCCGGCTCGGGTTTCTGGTGGGGTGTGGGGAGCGACGCGCCACATCCCGTGAAAGTGCCACCCATGCCAGGGAGATCTGCCCCATCTCCCCCTTGGTCTAGGGCCCCTCTGCCAACCTGGCTCCTTTACACTCGCCCCAGTCACTAAGCCCCTAGGACCCCGCTGGCACCCGCCCGCCGCACAGGGCTTCTCTCCCTTGCTTCTGCTCCCAGCATTCTGTCCCCCTATACTCCCCACCCCTGCCAGTCCAGGGCCCCAGCCCCATCCCCCCAGCATCTGGACCCTCACCCCCCAACCCTAGGCCGGGGTCCTGGTCCCTGCTGCCGGTCCCAGCCCGTGCCTCTGCCTTCAGGCCCGCGGGCTGACCCTCCAGTGGGTGTACTCGGCGCGAGGGGACTACATCCGAGCGGCCGAAAAGCTGCGGAAGGAGATCTACAGCTCTGAGGAGAGCGACGAGAGGCTGATGCGCATGTACAACGTGCGCATCATGCGGGTAAGGCCCCGCCCAGCCCGTCCGCCGCCAGCCGCGCCGCCCCGCCCTCTTCCGGCGGCCCGGGGTCCCTCCTCCAGGCCCGGGTCCCACCTCCAGGCCTGGTGCTTGTGGCTGCCCTCCTCCCCTCGCTTCGCTTTCACGGGTCTCTGTCGTCCCGGCGCTGCTAGTCCTTTGCTCACAGGCCCGCCAGGCTGGAGCCACCGCTGAGGCGGGCCGGCAAAGTGATGAGACACGGCGCGCCAGTCCCTTGGCTACAGTTGCCGGGCTACCGCAATTGCAGAACTAAGACAAATTCGCCTCCTCCGGTTCCCCACTGCCGACCCACCTCCTCCCCACAAGCGTGTCCACGGTAGTCCACAGTCTAAGAGGTGCAGGATTATGGCTCGGGAGGTGCAAAAAGCTTAAGAAATTCAGAGCATAGAGAGCCCTCTTCTTTCTGGTGAGATGGATGAACCCCAGAAAGGCTGCCTGGAGATGTCACGTGAAAGTTATACAAGATGATTATTATTCCCTTGCCAATCCCTCTTGCTTTGAATACTTTGCAACCTGCACCCCATCTCCAGTTCCAACCCCTCCTCTTCCATTTCCTTACCCCAAGAACTCAACTCTGCAACCCTTTGACTAGAATTGAGTGCATAGGGGCTGTGGGTGTGGGGAAGTCTCTAGAGCAAAATGCTAAGCAGGGCCATCTTCAGTGAGTGTGGGTGAACAGGGAACATGCATGCACGCGCGGTATGGGGATGCTGTGTCTTGCCTTTGCAAGGTCTTGTTTCCCCCCCACTTCCTTTTTCTGTCATACTGTCTTTCTGTTCACAAACCTACCCCTCTTGCTCTTTTGTCCTGGCTCCTTTCTCTTGGATTGGACTTGGTTTATTCTCATTCACAGATCTTGCTCTAACCCCTACTGTGCCAGGCTCTAGAGACACAAAAAGACACCTCCTCCCCCTGAAGTTTCCATGTGCCCCCCAAGAGATAAAGGCCATCTGGACACGATTAGGCCGTAAGAAACGATTCACACTTCGAGCTGCAGAGTAAAAGATGCAGGGCTAAAAAAGGGGGGAGGGGGGAAAGAGGTAAGGCTTCAGAACCCAAAACAGGGCTGAGCCAGATCCAGAGAACTTCGTGGCTCTAAACAGGGGTTGGTAAACTACAGCCAGCAGGCCAAATTTGGTCTGCCACCTCTTTTCGCAAATGAAGTTTTATTGCAGCACAGCCATGCTCACTGGCTTTCCTATTGTATGTGGTTGCCTGTGTGCTACAGCAGCAAAGCTGAGTAGCTGCAACAGAAACAGTATGGCCTACAAAGCCTAAAATAGTTACTGTCTGGCTTTTTGCAAGAAGGAAAAAAAAGTTTGCTGACCCCTGCTTTAGACTATAATATAGGTCTTGAAGAACAGACAGAACTTGGGTTAGTGCCAAAAGAGGATGTTTCAGGGTGAAGAGACCAAGAATGAGGGCATGGCAGTGAAACAGGTCTGGCTTTCCCTGGGGGCAGGGCATGGACCAGCAGAGCCAGAACAGAAGCCCTGTGAAGGAGAGGAGGGGAGTGGGTTAGGAATCAACTTTGGGGTTTGGGTTTGGGGGGATCTGGGGCATCAAGGAAATCTGGAAGATTTTTAAGCAGGCAGGTGATGTGAGCAAAGTGGAATTTTAGGAAGGTTTTGACCATGCCAGTCCCTTGGCTACAGTTGCCGGGCTACCGCAATTGCAGAACTAAGACAAATTCGCCTCCTCCGGTTCCCCACTGCCGACCCACCTCCTCCCCACAAGCGTGTCCACGGTAGTCCACAGTCTAAGAGGTGCAGGATTATGGCTCGGGAGGTGCAAAAAGCTTAAGAAATTCAGAGCATAGAGAGCCCTCTTCTTTCTGGTGAGATGGATGAACCCCAGAAAGGCTGCCTGGAGATGTCACGTGAAAGTTATACAAGATGATTATTATTCCCTTGCCAATCCCTCTTGCTTTGAATACTTTGCAACCTGCACCCCATCTCCAGTTCCAACCCCTCCTCTTCCATTTCCTTACCCCAAGAACTCAACTCTGCAACCCTTTGACTAGAATTGAGTGCATAGGGGCTGTGGGTGTGGGGAAGTCTCTAGAGCAAAATGCTAAGCAGGGCCATCTTCAGTGAGTGTGGGGTGAACAGGGAACATGCATGCACGCGCGGTATGGGGATGCTGTGTCTTGCCTTTGCAAGGTCTTGTTTCCCCCCCACTTCCTTTTTCTGTCATACTGTCTTTCTGTTCACAAACCTACCCCTCTTGCTCTTTTGTCCTGGCTCCTTTCTCTTGGATTGGACTTGGTTTATTCTCATTCACAGATCTTGCTCTAACCCCTACTGTGCCAGGCTCTAGAGACACAAAAAGACACCTCCTCCCCCTGAAGTTTCCATGTGCCCCCCAAGAGATAAAGGCCATCTGGACACGATTAGGCCGTAAGAAACGATTCACACTTCGAGCTGCAGAGTAAAAGATGCAGGGCTAAAAAAGGGGGGAGGGGGGAAAGAGGTAAGGCTTCAGAACCCAAAACAGGGCTGAGCCAGATCCAGAGAACTTCGTGGCTCTAAACAGGGGTTGGTAAACTACAGCCAGCAGGCCAAATTTGGTCTGCCACCTCTTTTCGCAAATGAAGTTTTATTGCAGCACAGCCATGCTCACTGGCTTTCCTATTGTATGTGGTTGCCTGTGTGCTACAGCAGCAAAGCTGAGTAGCTGCAACAGAAACAGTATGGCCTACAAAGCCTAAAATAGTTACTGTCTGGCTTTTTGCAAGAAGGAAAAAAAAGTTTGCTGACCCCTGCTTTAGACTATAATATAGGTCTTGAAGAACAGACAGAACTTGGGTTAGTGCCAAAAGAGGATGTTTCAGGGTGAAGAGACCAAGAATGAGGGCATGGCAGTGAAACAGGTCTGGCTTTCCCTGGGGGCAGGGCATGGACCAGCAGAGCCAGAACAGAAGCCCTGTGAAGGAGAGGAGGGGAGTGGGTTAGGAATCAACTTTGGGGTTTGGGTTTGGGGGGATCTGGGGCATCAAGGAAATCTGGAAGATTTTTAAGCAGGCAGGTGATGTGAGCAAAGTGGAATTTTAGGAAGGTTTTGACCAGATTGTAATGGCTTGAAGAGGGAATGAAGTTAGTAGCAACTGAGCTTTTGGTGGGGGTGGCAAATACCACCTGAAGTGAGACATTTGGAAGGAAAAATGGACAGGCTGGAGGCCTCCTTGGCAGCCCAGTGGTTAAGACTCTGTGCTCCCAATGCAAGGGGCACAGGTTTGATCCCTGCTCAGGGACCTAAGATCCCTGGATGCCGCCTCAAGTGATTCTAATGTGCAGCCAGGGGTGAAAACCACTGTATTATAGAACATGAGAAGAGCAGGAAGGTGGAGGTCAAAACTTGGACCTGGCCACAGGTGGGAGGAGAAGGAATCAGAGCCTCTGGCAGAAAAGTGGGAGAACTGGGCTAGGAACGAGGCCGTCTCAGGAAGGTTGAACAACATATGAGTCAAGAGGATGAGGACCCAGGGTCAGGCAGTTCCTAAGGGCCTACCTGTCCCCTTGACCTTTGATTCTGGGCTGTGGACATTCACGGAGGGGTGCAGGAATGACCAGGGTGTGGAGAGGTGAGGACGATAGACGATTCTTTGAGGCTTTGAGCAGGGAAGTGAATGGGAGAGGAAGAAAGACTGGGAGTCCTGGATGCAGGGCTGGAGGCTCAAGGGAGAAAGAAAGGGATACAAACCGAAACACGTTGAGAGGGCGCATCCTACCTGTCTACTGGTGACGTCATATGCCGGCCTTTCCTGATTGGTTAGCTAAAAGGAGGTGGGCCTTAAAGAGGCTGCTGCTAAGAGGCTACTCAACAGTACTGACTCGGCGCGCAAGAGGTCCCAAGGTGGGTCTGGAACTGCGGTTCGCACTTCGACCTGGTTCCCTTCTCGGCGCAGGTGGAGTTCTACTTCCTGTCCCAGTACGTGTCGCCGGCCGACTCCCCGTTCCGTCACATCTTCCTGGGTCGCGGAGACCACACGCTCCACGCGCTTCTGGACCACGTGCGGCTGCTGCGCCCCGGCGGCCCTGGGGCCACCTCCTCCCAGGTGGCAAGGGGCCTGGGCTTCCAGGAGAGCCGTTCCGGCGCCAGCTGGCCCTGCTTACCTGGACGCTGCAGGGGGCGGCCAACGCGCTGAGCGGGGACGTCTGGAACATCGATAACAACTTCTGAGGCCCATGGCAGGGTATGGGGCGAGGGTTGGGAACATGCCCCTGCCCCCTGGTGAGAGCCCTTGGTCTCTTGAGCGCTTCCTGGGTGACAGAGATGCCTGTGCACCACCTCCCATTGCTGACTAATTTATTAGTCCTTGCCATAACTCTCAGGGGCCCAGCGATGGTGCCAGGGCAGACACCCCCACCTACCAGACCCAGGGTAGTAGCAGGTGAGCAGTGTCTTTCATAATGGGATGGTCATACTGTCAGCTAATCAGAGAGCAGCATCTGCTCCTTCAATCACAGACCCTTTCTCTTCAGAAGAGGGGGTTCCCCCCAACAGCTAGAGACTACTGTGAAAGGTTTCGTAAGCCCTGGGATCTGGCCATCCTTGGTAGGAAAGACTGCTGGGACCCTAGTGTTACGGCCAACAGGAGGCCTATAGTGGGAGGGGCTGGGGTTTGAACCTCAATAAACCACGTGTGGCATCTGTTGTTTATAGCACTTTTATGTGGCTTCCTCACCCTCACCTCACCCTAGGGAAGGGTTGGGCAGAAGGACCCGGAGAGGATGCACATTGGAATGCTGTCTCCACGGGGAAAAGAGCTCCTTCTAAGGAACTCATGAGAGAGGACATAGGAGGGTCTCCCAAGATAACCACAGGTTAGGGGACTGACTGGCTCTGTACCTTATCCTGGAAGCAGGGACGGCTACATAATTTGCAACGGCTGGTACAAAATGAAAGAGCGGAGATTCCTGTTCAAAAAGCAAAGGCAAAGCTTTTTTCTTCTTTCCACAGCCTCTCAGTCTGTCATGGTGGTTCTTCATTTGTTATTTAATGTCCAGATCACTCAGACAAGGAAATACTCTGGGCAGATCCCCAGAGGCACACAGAGTTCTGCCCCACAATTTGCTACAGACAGCACACGTGCTCTAACCAGAGCCAAACCAGACCTGTGCTGGCACCCAGTCCCTGCTGGGAATGGAGGGTGACAACTGTGATTGGGTGGGGACAGGTGAGAATCCATCAGGGGTGGCAGAACCTCCAGCATAGGCTCCATTGCCTCATCAGACTGCACTTCTGACACTTAAGTTCAGAGATAAAATCATTAACAATGTCAAGATAGAGACTGCAGAGCACTAACTCCGAGCACAGTGGCCTCTTTGGAGCATAGCCTTGTGAGACTGCCATGGCTACGCAGCCTAGAGTGGCCCAGCCTGGGACCTTTCTCCCCTCCAGGGTCTCCTATGGCCCTTCATTGAACAGTGAGGTAGAAGCTGCAGGAGGTCAGGAAATTCCAGGTGCTGCTGCACCATTTTAGCTTTAATCGTGGGCTCAGGCGGCTGCGGCCCTGGTTCTCATTTTCTGGCAGTTCTGTAAATCCTAGGGCCTCTCAGGCTCCTCGTCCCCTCTTGTTCCCAGGATGGTGTGAGAGGCCCTAGACTGCTTCTCACAGGCTGGGAAGTAAAGGCTTCTTCAGTTATGACTCAGGATGCCCCTAGGTTCCAGGATGAAGCTGCGCCCTCCTTAGCCCCTGAGTCTGACTTTGTGGACTCTCAGGAGCCTAGACCAGGGGTCAGAAGCCTCCTTGACTCCTTGCTTTCCTGACATATCATCCGGAGCAAATTTCCCAAAGTTGCCCCTCGGCCCTCTCCACCTTGTCCACTGGCTCCTGTTGGTAGACAGGTAGGTAGGTCCACATCCCAACGCCTGGAATCTGTAAATGAACATCGGCTTACATGACAAAAAGGACTTTGCAGGTGTGATGAAGTGAGGATTTTGAGATGAAGAGTGCAAATTCATATGTTGAAACCCTAATCTAGTGCCTCAGAATATTTTTGAGGGCCTTGAAAGAAGTGATTATGTTAAAACGAGGCCATCAGAATGTGCCTCATCCAGTCTGACTGATGTCATTGAAAGAAGAGGAAACTGGATGCAAGGAGAGACCTGGGATGGTGTGCACAGAAGGAAAGGCCATGTGAGGAACCAGGGAGGAGGGGGACACCTACACGCCAAGGAGAGAGGCGTCAGGAAAAACCAAACCTGCCGACACCTTGATCTCAGACACCAGCTTCCAGAACTGTGAAAAAAATGACTTTCTGGTTTTTAAGCCACCCACTCTAGAGTGATATGCTAGAGGTGGGACTGGGGACTTAATCACAAAGGTTCTCTCTCTTTTTTTTAAAATTTTTTCGGCTGTGTTGGGTCCTCATTGCTATGAGTGCTTTCCCCTAGTTATGGTGAGTGGAGACTCCCGTCTAGTTGCGGTGCCCGGACTTCTCATTGCAGTGGCTTCTCTTGTTGTGGAGTGCAGGCTCTAGGTGCGAGGGCTTCAGAAGTTGCAGCATGGGGGCTCAGTAGTTGTGGTGCACTGGCTCAGTTGCTCCGCAGCATGTGGGAACTTCCTGGACCAGGCATTGAACCGGTGTCTCCTGTGTTGGCAGGCAGATTCTTTACCACTGAGCACCCAAGGAAGCCCCTCACTAGGGTTCTTATTAAAGGAGGCAGGAGGATCAGAGATAAAGGAAATGTGACAACAGAAGCAGAGGGTCAGAATCAGAGACTTGAAGATACTATACTCCTGGCTTTTTTAAGTGACTTTAAAAAATGATCATTTGTTAGAATTTTTTCTCTTGACTTTAAAGATGGAGGAAGGGGTCACCATTCAAGGAATGCAGGTGGCCTCTAGAAGCTAGAAAAGCCAAGGAAACATCCTCCCAGGTTCCTCCAGAAGGAACCAGCTCTGGGGACATCTTGATTTTACCCCCAGAAGATACATCTTCGAGTTCAGACCCCTAGAACCATAAGAATGCCCTTGGATCTTCCCTGGTGGCTCAGACGGTAAAGCGTCTGCCTACAATTCGGAAGACCTGGGTTCAGTCTCTGGTTCGGGAAGATCTCCTGGAGAAGGAAATGGCAACCCACTCCAGTATTCTTGCCTGGAAAATCCCACGTACGGACAAACCTAGTTAAGCTACAGTCAATGGGGTCTCAAAGAGTCGGACATGACTGAGCAACTTCACTCACTCACTCAAACCGCTAGTTTGTGATAAAGTGTTACAACAGCCACTGGAAACTAATACCCACCCACTCCAATTGCTGCCAACTCAGCATTGTCTTCTAAGAAATCTGCTTAAAAAAAAGTGTTCCAAGCCCCTCCCACCGGATCTCACTTGCAGCAAGGCCTTTTCTCAGCAGATAACAGCAAGCTCATTCAAGTGTGATACCTCAAATGCCTTTTAGGGGTCCTGGGCACAGCCAGGCCAGTGTGAATGGTTTGGTGAGAGGTTTGCTGGGCCGTAGGGAGAGCCCTGCTCACATCCTAGACACAGGCTGCCACCCTCTGCACAGAATCAGACTCAGGTGTCACTGAACCCTACTCTGGGTGTGGGAAGAATAAGGCCTCCCAGGGCAGTGGGGCAGCTCCCAAGGCCCCCAAAGCAAAGCTGGAGCAACTGATAACCTTCCAGCAGCAGAGCAGACAGTCTGTCTGCACATTATCTTGCTGATTTTTGTTCCCAATCAAGGATCTATCTGCCAGTGTCACTAGCTGTCCTTCCCCTCCTCCCCTCTCGCCTTGCATCTGCAGGAGGGCTGGGAGCCTGCCTTTCAAGCAGCTTTTTTTCCGTTGCCTTCACTTCCCCCGCCTGGTTAGGCTGAAGTTTATGTCAGGCAGTGCCACTTCCCCCCATCTTGCCAGGGACCTTGGTGTTTCTTAGCTGCAGGGGCTGAGGTCAAAGAAGAGACAAAATAAAAGCACAGAAATCTGAGACAAAAAGGCAGAAGAGGATTCTGGGGAAGGGAAGCCTCCCAGCAACACTGGCAAGAGGCTCTGATGGCTTAAGATGGTGGGACCTGAGTTCGACAGCAGGTGGGAATAGGTGGTATTTTTGTCTGTTTCTTTTCAGCTTTAGCATTGGAAAAGACCCTGATGCTGGAAAGGCTGAGGGCAGGAGGGGAAGGGGGCGACAGAGGATGAGATGGCTGGATGGCATCATCTCATCGATACAACAGACAGAAGTTTGAGCAAACTTTGGGAGATGGTGAAGGACAGGGAAGCCTGGTGTCCTGCCATCCATGGGGTTGCAAAGAGACACAACAGTGAGTGAACAACAACATGCTGGCTTAGCAACATGATCTTCTCCTTAAGACAGAGTTAAAAGGAATCTTAAGAGTCAACTCTCCCAATTCCCTCATTTTACAGGCATAAACTGAAGCTCCAAGAAATTAAATGACTTGCTCAAGATCACATGGTTTTTTTGGCACAGCACCAGGCCTTGACCTGGTTGCTAAGTCACTTCAGTCGTGTCTGACTCTGTGAGACCCCATAGATGGCAGCCTAACAGGCTCCTACATCCCTGGGATTCTCCTGGCAACCCACTGGAGTGGGTTGCCATTTCCTTCTTCAATGCAGGAAAGTGAAAAGTGAAAGTGAAGTTGCTCAGTCATGTCCAACTCCTAGCGACCCCATGGACTGCAGCCTACCAGGCTCCTCTGTCCATGGGATTTACCAGGCAAGAATACCAGAGTGGGTTGCTATCTCCTTCTTCAGGCCTCAACCTAAGTCTTTTAAATCCTCAATGGGCCTCAGGTGGGAGTAGGAGGAACTGAGGAATGACGTGGGAAGAAAGGGGCATGTTTCTTACATATTTCTCAGTTCAATTTTACAAATTTATTTGATTCAACTTGGAAAAAGATAACAAATCCCTAGGTCTGGGGGGAGATGGGCAGGAAGAAGGAAGCAGGAGTTGAGACAAGGTTATGAACATCACAGTGGCTGTTTCAAGTCCACATCCGCATCCATGTCCTGGCCTGGGGAAGAGGCGTGGAGGTGGAACAGAGCTCAAGTCCGGAGGAATACCATGGTGAGGAGCCCTGGAGAGGGGAGAAAGAAAAGAAGGTCGAGTGTGGAGCCTGCTAGCTCTACATACCCTCTTTCCAGCCCCCATTTTCCTCTCTCTGGGCCTGTATCCACTGGGCTCACCTAAGACGTAGGCTGCCACCAACTTTTGTCCCAGGGAGACGTGAAGGATTTGGGGCAGCTGGCTGCCAAGTTCATCCTGGAGCGGGAGCAGCAGGAAGGCCACAGAGACTGTGCCCATCAGCAAGAAGAGGAGGAAGGAGCTGGTGGCCAGTTGCGGGTGAGAGTCTGGGGAACAAGGCCCATCAGGAGCTCCAGCCTCCACTCCTGTTCAGCCCAGGGAGGAGGCTGAAGGTGAAAGGTGTACCCACTTTTCGTTGGACACTGGAAGCGTCCTCTTCTCCCTGGAGCCCCTGTCCCCAACAGCTCAAGAAACCCTCTCCCCTCTGGTCTCTCATCATTTTCCGCTCTTCAGCTCTGCCTTGATTACTGGCTCCCGTGTACCTGTGTGTCAGGCAGGGACCTCTGTCTCCCATAAAACACAACATAGTATGTAATTGCTCAACCCGCGTCTCTTATTGAATTGAACTGAGCTGACACAGGATGGGAAGTACTGGAGTTAGAGCTAAACAAAGAGTTTTTCTCTCTAGGTGGAGGCCAGAAATAAAAGAAACTGCAAAGTCTGCTTCTCCCCTAACCTGATATAAAATCTTAACTCCTAGAAATGTTACTATCAAAAAGCAAAAGGCTGAACCGGAAGGGAATTCCGTGGCGGTCCACTGGTTAGGACTCTGCGCTCTCACTTCCAAGACCCTGTGTTCCATCCCTGGTCCGGAATTAGGACTCTGAAAGCCCAGAACGGGCACCGAAAACCCCACAAAAACCCAGAACAACGACAACAACCAAAAACCTCTTCTATTCCAAATGGACTCACCTCTAAGGTCATGCTAGGTTCCCTCCCCCTACAGAACTCAAGAATTCCCATCCCCAAACTCACTCTCTGGGAAGGGCTGGGCCGTGGATGGTGCTGTCCAGGAATGAGGCTCTGGGTGGGGCGTTGGGTCAGACTGTCCCTGAAGCTCAAGGGGGTACGCTGGGGCTCTCAGAACCGAGGAGATGTCCTTGCGCCCCACCACTCGGCCCTCTGTTCCCTCCTCAGAGAGCTCAATGCGGAAGCGGTCCTGGACATCATAGTGCCTGGGATGGGGGGCCACGTGGCGAATCACACTGGTCCGGAGAAAAGAGAGAGGCCCATGAGGGGCAGTGATCCAAGTGAATCTAGGCCCCACTCTCCCAGGAAACTCCCCCTTAGGGATGCAGACAGAGGGTGGGGAAAAACAGGCTGAAGAGCACCAGCTCTGAGACCTAAGGCAAATCAGAGAAAGCTGGCAGCGACCACTGGCTTTCGTCAGCCTGCCCACCCGCTCAACTCACATATCAATGCAGGACTGAGGCTTCACGTATCCTTCCGCGTCAAACACTGTGTATTTGGCAGGTGCTGTGCACAGCACTGGGGGAAAAGGCAAAGAGAGATCGATGGATTACTGCCTCAGAGAATCCTACACAAGCCCTGCCCATGGAGTCCCCCCAGCCTTCTACCCTAGGACTGGACTTGACCCTTCCATTCTGCCAAGGCCGGACAGTCAACCTTACTCATCTGACTCCTCCAGCCCACCCAGCTCCCCAGCCTACTGCCGCCAGTCCCCACATCCCGAGTACGAGGCATCCATCCCCTTCACCTCGGAAGCGAAGCACTGCTCCCGTGGGGTTATAGAGGGTCAGCAGCTGCCGGGGTCCGCTCCGTTGGTCCGCCCTGAATACTAGATCCGGGGGAAAGACGAGGACCGGGACAACAGGTCCCGACGGAGGAGGGGCGCCCCGGGACCCCCGCCCAGGAGCCCCCGGACCCACCAGCTCCTGGTCCTGGGGCGCCCCACGGCGCATGCAAGCTCTTGGCGGTGGAACATCCGAGGGCAGAGCTCAGGGGACGGGGCCTGGAGTATGAAGCTGAGGGGTGAGAGGCGCGAAGGGAACGGGATGAGACCGTAAGGCAGGGCGTGGGCTGATTCCGCCGCCGCCGCCTCAGAACCCCTCTAGATAAGGGCCCCCCAGCAGACCAGGCCCAGGTCCCCCAAACCCTTCTTCTCCCCAGCAGCGCCCCGGGTCCCCTTAAGCCCCTCCCCCAAGCCATACCTCGAGGGTCACGCCCACCCGGGAAACCCGGCCCCTCGCGGCTCCCAGCCCGGGCCCTCGTCTTCCGTCTCAGTTCCTGATCTCCATAAGCCCCGCCCCTTCCGGGCGTCCCGGGGCACCCGCCCCCTGCCTCCGAGGCCCGATTCCGCCGGCCGCCGCGGCCTCTTCCGGAGCTGCTCTTTCCGCCTCTTGCTCTCCTGTATCTGGGCCTCTGATCACTTCCTGAGCTCGTCGGGCTTCCGCCTCCGAACAGCCGCTCGCGCTCTGAAGCTCACCTCTGGTCACAGCACCTGCCAATCAACCTGTGGCCGGACCAGGGCTGCCATCTTTCCGGAAGACCGTTTCTGCACTTCCGCCGTACGGTTTCTATCATTGGCCCGGGCGGCCTCGACTCAGCTCTGACTGTTCGCCGATTGGTGCGCCTAAAGCGGTGATTGGCTTGATCCCAGTGACGTAACACTTGACAAGCGTCTCGAGCTAGAACGCTAGCCCTGGAATAAGAGAGGCGGCGGGCTAGGGAGAGGGACCCGGGCGAAGATGGGACTCCGGTTTTGTTCTTCCTGCTCACTCTTGAGACTGTCCGAATCGCTACAATTACATCCCACAAGGGAGCCCTCTTTCTTTTTCCTCTTCAATCCCAGGCTCTCCTAAGAGCTTCCGCAGCAACAAAAGCCGTTTTCTACAGTACTAGTTGAATGTTGCTCCCCGTTGGACTCGGATCTATGCCCACAGCACTTCTCTTGATTCTTTACTGCACGGAGCTCATCTTTGAAATCACTCATATTTGTAGATGGAATTATGGTTCAGTCCTGCTGCTCACCCCTGGTGGCTCAGAGGGTGAAGCGTCTGTCTGCAATGCTGGAGACCCGGGTTCGATCCCTGGGTGGGGAAGATCCCCTGGAGAAGGAAATGGCAACCCACTCCAGTATTCTTGCCTGCAAAATCCCAGACTGAGGAGCCTGGTAGGCTACAGACCATTGGGTCACAAAGAGTCGGACATGACGAGTGACTTCACTTTCACTTTCTTTCCTGCTGCTCACATCAACCCCCAATCAACTCCACTCTCAGACGAGGAAACAACCACAAAGTGAAGAATGTCGCCCCAGGCCACACACTTGGCTAGCAGTGGGCCAAAACAAAGTTAATCTTACCTGAAAGTCTTCTCTTGCACCCTGTCATATATAGAATCTCCCTTTGCCTGTCCTCGTACGCTTTTGTGTTCTTCATAGCACTCCTGTAGCTACTTGACCTCATTATTTTAGTTCATCTCTGTTCAGGTAGAATGTGCTCTCCTCTTCACAAGAGCTGGAACTTTTTGTTGTTGTATTTTTGGCACCTGAAACTGCCTGAGGTGTGGAATGAACAAATGAGTGAGTGACTAAGGTGAACTTCTGAGCTGAGATCTGATTGAAGTTAGGAAGTGGACCACAAGATGTCTGTGGAGGAGAATTCCAGATCTAGGGAAGAGCAAGAGCAAAACCTGGAAGCAAATGTGTCCTAGAAATGTCCAACGGGCCAGTGTGATGGAAGAGGCTGAGAGGGAGATAATACTCAGAGATGAGATGAGGCGAGAGAGAGGACACAGATCACCTAGAGCCTCAGAGCCCATAGTAGGACTTCAGATTCTATGCTGAGACTAATGGGAAACTATGGGAGAGTTATTGAAAAAAAAATTTTTTTTTATTGTGCCACATGGCTTATAGGACCTTAATTCCCTGACCAGGGATTGAACTGGGGCCCTCGGCAGTAAAAGTGCAGAGCCTTAACCACTGGACCGCCAGGGAAATTCCCTTAATTTGTTTTTTGAAAACAGCTTTATTGAGACACCTTTGACATATAAAAATGGTATATATTTAAGATGTACAACTGGACATTTTGATATATGTATACATTGTGAAAAGATTGCCACAGTCAAGCTAATTTACATATCCATCACCTCTGCATATTAATAGTTGCCATTTTATGTGTGTGTGGAGAATATGGGAGAATTTTGAGCAAAGGGGTGACAAGATTCAACTTACGTTCTCTGTGTAGTAAACCTTGAGTTGAATGAAGGAATGAAAATAAATCCCCAAGAGCACCAAAACCATAGAAATAGAAATGTGACCCCTTCCTCAATCTAGAAACATTTATTTGAATAAGAAAGGGGTCCCCTAGGGCCAGAGTATGGAGGTTGGCCTAGGCTCAGGCCTGAGACCCGAGCAGCCTAAACAGGCTTGGAGGGGCACTTCCTGCTGAGGTTGGTGAGGATCTGGTGCTGGGTGGGCCGGTGGAGAACCACGAAGCTCTCTGGAGGAAGGATGGGACCTCTGTTCTTGTCCATCTGGCCCATCAGCAGGTAACTGATTCCTAGGGAAGGGGAGGGAGGGACTGAGGATTTGTGTAACTGAGAGTTTATAGAAATATCGCCTCACCCCATTCCCTCAGGTTCTGCCACCTCCATCGTTTTCATGAGGCTCAGTCTCCCTCTACATTTCCACACCTCCATTACCTTTCTTCATGGGAGGGCACTGCTTGCAAGGCACATAAAACTTCAGGAGGGTGTCAGTGGGTGGAGAGGGCAGGTCCAGGCCTCCGGTTTTGTAAACACCAGTGACATTGACAGTTGCTGTGAGACCCTCCCCTGGGCCCCGTACCATGGACTTAATCATTCCTGTCACCACTGTGGGAAAGAGGAGGGAGAGGTGAAACTGGAGGACAGGGCAGGGTGGAACCAGAAGTTGGGGGAGAGCTTTGGGGATGGAGGAGCGGTTATGGGCGCTGCTGGAAGGGCAGAGTGGGGACGGGCTTCTTACCCAGGTCGCTGTTACAAAAGTGGCTCTGCAAGGTGCCTGTCCTCCGGCACTGCTTTGGGCAGGTGACGCTGGGTGCATCTGGTGGGGGAGGGCGCACCCTTAGTGGAGGGCAACCAACTCGGCAGGGAGGAAGGAGCACTTTCCCCCCAAAAGCCTCATTGCTTTGAACTTGTTCAGACCTCTATCCAGCTTTGGGTCCCAGCACCCAGTGCCCGACCGTAGCACAGAGGCAGCACTCGTGGGTTGCTGTATGAATGACTGGGCGCAGGAAGGAACTCTGTTACAGCTCCCTGAGGCTGCATCGCTTCCTCTCCCTTTCCAGACTCACCCGGGCCTACCGGAGTTGCTTCTGCCTTAGGCGCGGCTTTGGGTTTCTCTTCAGGTGGGACTTCAGGCCTGACTTTGGGCCCGGCTCCGGGCTTGGGGCCCCGGCCGACCTCCCCTGGGCCTTCTTCGGTGGCGCCCCGAGGCTGGGTCCTGTAGGAGGCCGAGAAGCCGTCGGCAGTGACGCTGAGGTCCGAGACGAACTGCACGAGGAGCTCGTTCCCTTCGGAGGTGATGGAACTGCGGGCAGCAGGGCATCGGGGGAGGCGTCAGGTGGGCAGCGCATCCTGCTCCCTGCCCAGGCCAGCGGCCTTTTGACCTCTGCTCCACTGCTGGCTGCATCAGCTTCTCGATTTCACAAGCTCCACTGGCCTCGTGATCCGCGGACCCCAGGCCTGGCGCCAAGCCTCGGCCTGGGCCGCTACCTGCTCCGCCCACCCCGTTTGGGGCGGACACGTACGCCGCCCGCGGCTTCAGCTAAGCCCCGCACCTCCCTTCGGCCGCGGGGAACCCCGGGCTCCCGCACTTGGGGCTGCAGAGACGCCTCGACACTGTCGCCCACCCAGGTGGAGCCCCCTCACCCCGGTACTGTGTCGCCGCAGAACTTCCCCAGCCGCTTGGCGTCGTCGCTCACGGGTCCGTTGAAGACGCTGACCGAGTCGTAGCGGCAGTAGGAGTCGGGCTCCAGGTCAAACTTGCCGAAGGTCAGTGAGATTACCTGGCGGCGGGGCAGAGGCGGAGGCTGCGCAGGGGGACCCCAGGTGGCGGGAGGGTGCGGAGTTCTCACCTCCTCCACCCCGCCGCCGCCTCTGGGACGCTCGCCGAGGCCTCCTGTCTCATCGCCCGCGGGCCCTGGAACCCACCTCTTAATGCATTCACACCGCGGCTCGGAGGAACACACATATTCACCGGAACCCTCCGTCGCCGCAGTCCGCAAGGCCAAGCCCTGGCTCATTCTCAAGGAAAAGACCCAGAATCTACCTCCAGCGTCACCACCACAAACACACACGCACAAATCAGTTTATATATCAGCATCGGGTACCTCGCTCTCGTAGGCTCCTCGCAGTTGTAATTTTACATTTTTTGTTTGGGTGCGAGCAGGTCTGGGTCTGTTTGTGCTCCCCACCATGGCAAGCTCAGTGCTGGGGACATTGTTGATGTTCAATAAATCTTTGCAGTCTGCATGCTGGAGGGCGCCGCCTGGGTCCCCGAGGGCAACCGGGGCAGGGGGTCAGTACCTGGTCCGGGGGCGCGATGATGTGCCAGGAACAGCTGATGCCAGGGGGGTAATCGGACTCGGGCCAGTTGGGCGTGGTCAGGGTTCCCTGGGCCTTCTCCAGCCGCCCCCCGCAAAATTGGTGCTCTGGGGAGGGGAGAGAGGAGTGGGGGTGGGGGGCGGTGGAGACCCTCGTCAGCTGGAGGAGACCGTGCAGAAAGCTCAGATGTCTGGGTCTCAGGAGGAGGGGGCGAGAGGAGGGAGAGGAAAGAAGAGGGGAAGGTTAGCAGAGATGGGGCTTGGCCGAGTTGGGCTCTGGGAGGTTTTGGACCGCTGGGCGCCCAGGCGGGCGGTGGAAGAGGGGGAGGAACTAACTGGACCCGCTCCCTTCTTGCCCCTCCCCCTGACCGGAGGCCACATCGCTCCTCTTCCCCTGGGAGATCCCATCTCCCCGGCCCGGCAGAAAAGTCCCCATCGCGGCTGGAAGAGTCCCCTTGCTGTGAGAGTGCCCTCAAACTGGGGCACAGCCCCGAGGCCCCACTGGGGACGTCCCCGCCTTAAAGATATTAAGGAGACTTCTGCCGCCAGGAGGGGGTGATGGGACCGCAATCGGGAGCCCCCGGGCTGGGTGTAGGGGGCTCCGGGTCAGGGGGAACCTAGTCCCCCAGCCCGGGGGTGCCCCCCGCGCCCGTCAGAGGGAGCCCGATTGCGGACGGGGGCGGGCGTTACTCACCGTCCCAGTAACCCCAGGCCGCCCATTCCACCCGCGGGTCGGTGACCCATTTCCGCCTCGCGCCTGGGGGAGTCCCTGGAAGAGGGGGTGGGTGGGAGCGGGAGTGGGGAGAGAAGACGGGGAGGAGGGACTGAAGGGGCAGTTAGTGAGGAAGAAGGGTAAGGGAGATCATGGGGGCCCCAGGCTCTTGGGGTGGAGGTTAAGGCTGGGGTGGGGCCTGCGCCGGGGGCGGGGCCAGGAGAGGGGGCGGCGGAGGTAAACTGGGGCACAGCCCCGAGGCCCCACTGGGGACGTCCCCGCCTTAAAGATATTAAGGAGACTTCTGCCGCCAGGAGGGGGTGATGGGACCGCAATCGGGAGCCCCCGGGCTGGGTGTAGGGGGCTCCGGGTCAGGGGGAACCTAGTCCCCCAGCCCGGGGGTGCCCCCCGCGCCCGTCAGAGGGAGCCCGATTGCGGACGGGGGCGGGCGTTACTCACCGTCCCAGTAACCCCAGGCCGCCCATTCCACCCGCGGGTCGGTGACCCATTTCCGCCTCGCGCCTGGGGGAGTCCCTGGAAGAGGGGGTGGGTGGGAGCGGGAGTGGGGAGAGAAGACGGGGAGGAGGGACTGAAGGGGCAGTTAGTGAGGAAGAAGGGTAAGGGAGATCATGGGGGCCCCAGGCTCTGGGGGTGGAGGTTAAGGCTGGGGTGGGGCCTGCGCCGGGGGCGGGGCCAGGAGAGGGGGCGGCGGAGGTGAGGGAGGTCTCACCAGTGCCAGAGGTGGCCCGCCCGCTGTACCAGAGCAGGAAGCCTCGTCCTCCCGTGCCCTCGTCTGATCTCATCTCAGGGTCACCTGGTTGCCGGAGGCGACTATGGGCGCGGGTCGGAAGGTCCCGCAGAAGCGTCCGAGCTGCTGGCCAGAGGTTCCAGACCCGGCAAAGATCTCCAGAGCATCGTACCGGCAGCTGGGGTGCTGCTCCAGGTCAAAGACTCGGAAGGAGAGGGACACAGTCTGGCTCTTAGGGACCTGACAGCGGGGACAGGGGCGGGGTCCTGCAAAGTCAGGCCAAACACCACCAGGCAGAGGGCACCTCTCTTTCCCCCAGGCGTTTCCTACAGAGACTGGGCCTAAAAGGGCCAGTCTGATGGTGCATGACTGCACCGAGACCCAAACGAGGTCTGTGGAGAGACCAGAGGGGTGGGGATGAAGGTGGGAATGGACAAGCAGCCTCCGCATGAAGCTGTGAGGTCACTTGCCGCGTGGTATAGTGGGCACTGACCAGAGGGGAGGAGGCTGGGACTTCCCCAGGAGAAATGGTGGGACTTGGCGGGGACGAAATTCCCTTAGCAGTCTGGCCTTTGGCTGCCTGGACCCAGGCCTCAGATACTTGGAGGAGGGAAGAGGGGCCAGAAGGGCCTTCTCACCGTTATTGTCCAGATGCACTCCTTGTTGGGAGGGTAGAGGTTGGGGAAACCCTCACTTGCCACGTAACCCGACTCCCCAGTCACATCCCCTCCGCACAGGAACACGGGTCTGGAGAACAGAAGAGAGGTCCCCCCTGAGTGGGGGAGTGCTGGAGAGGCCAGAAGGGAATGAGGATGGCTGTGAGCAGGGAGCCAGGGGAATGGGGGAGGAAGATCCAAGGGATCTGAGGCGGCCTCTGCCAGCCCCAACAGGACTGCGGTGGGAAACACTCCAGCAGAGGATCAGGGAAAGCGGGCCAGCCACTTGGCTGTCCCTCCAGCCCCTCAGAGTCCCTACCCCCCACCTCAACAGGAATTCCGGGAATCCTCCCCTCATTCTCTACCCCCCGCCTGGCAGTAGGGACCGGAGCCGCCTAATTACTTCCAGATGTG
>SJYC01090971.1:0-10614 GCA_006408675.1 Madoqua kirkii
CAGCTAACAGCTTGATGTCTGACTCCCAAGTCTCGCCCTCGCGCTCCCCTCTTCCCCCCACCATCTTCAGTCCCCTCCTGGAATCCCGGTGTCCAGCCACCAGGCAAGTTCAAGGTGTCAGTGCTGTCAGGTTCCATGGGGGGTGGGGGCAAGGGTCTAGATCGATGAGGAGAGGACAGAGGGCAGAAGAATGGGGAGCAGTGGTGACCCACAGGAAACACTGGTCTGGCAGCAGGGAAGGAGGACTTGGGGGCCAGAGAAGGGTAGGGAGATGTGGCGGTGGGAGGGGGGCGGGTGTTAGCGAAAGAAGCCACCAGATCTATAGGCATTATTACCCCTTCCCCCAACCAGGAATTGGGGATTTGAAACTCAGTCAAGCCATCTGGAAGGTGCCAAGAGACCTACCTGGTGTAGTTGGGGGTCTGGCCGTGGGTGAAGGGCAGCAGCAGAGCCCAGGCAGTGAGGAGGGGCCCCAAGAGGGAGGCTGTGGCAGCAGGCAGCATGGCCGGGGGCGGGGGTGGAGAAAAGTGCTGGGGTCTTCAAGACAGGCAGCGGCTGAGTGCAGCGGCAGGAGCGGCGGCAGCGGCAGCGCGGATAATCAGTGCCAGATGAGGCTGCCTCGGGCGTGTGGGCGTGGGGACTGGCCAGTGGGGCGGGCGGCGGGGAAGGCGGGACAGGGAGAGAAGAGCCGGGACAGTGGCGAGTCCAGGGGCCTCTCTAGGTCCAGGACACAACAAATACTGACCTAGTGGGGAGGGGGTGGAGCAAAGAAGGGCAGAGAGAGCATCAGGCTTCAGCATAATCCAGGCGGTCCAGGAATGTCTTCAGCAACCCTGCTCTGTCCAGAGCCTGAGCATCCTTCCAGCACAGCCTGGAGACCTTCCTGTGGACCCTCCAGCCAACCTGTGCACCTCCCCATTCCCGCTTCCTCAGCACCCAGAGGAAGCCCTTCTCTGGACTCCCAACCTCTAATCACTCACTTCCTGACCACCCCCTGGCTCCAGCTTATTTTCCACTTCAAATGTTTACTGTCCTCTCCTCCAGGGGCCAGACCAGGCCACAGAGAAAGAATGTTGCTTACCCATCTTCTTTCCCAAATACTTGGAGGTATGGGTAGGGGGTGGGAAGCATGGTATGTGGGCAAAGGGAGTGTCTTCCTTATGGAGGAAGGGGAGGATGGAGTAGAAAGTAAGGGAAAGGAAAACGTGTAAGCTCAGATCTGGAAGGAAAGCAGGAGGAGAGTGGTGGCAAGGGTGGCTGGCTGCACAGGGATGGAGGCAGAAGGAAGCGACTTGCTCAGTCTGGTGGACGGAGGATCCAAGTGGCAGAACCAAGTAGGGGCTGGAGAGGTCGGAAGCTGATGGCTGCAGGGACTGACAGCCCGAGCTGCTGCTACTCGCCCCCACCCCCCCCAGGTTCCTCCCAGGCTCCAGGGTTCCAACCAGGCCTCGACTCAGCCTTTTATTCTATTTGTCAATCAAATCTTTTGTCCATGATAGTCGGGTTGGGGGCCCCTCCTGGGCAGCCCCCTGAACATCTTACAAAACCGTTCCCTGCCCACCCTGGCATGTCTAGCAGGCCCCACCCCACTGCATCCCCTCCCCACGTGCGTGCCCACACCGTGTTCGTGTTCGTTGCTGCCACTCCACCTCTCCTTAGCCCCTGGCCCAGGGCCACACTCTCCCTCCAGGGAGCGAGACTAGGAGAGGAGGGGGTCAGCTTTCAGGGGGTGGGGGGCCTTGGCCAGCCCCTCCAGCAGCCCTCTGCAGCATATCCAGCGCCTCCCAAAAGAAATCCTTCTGAGCAGCCATCAAGGGCATCCAGCCCACGATCTCCTTCATCTTCTCCATGCGGCCCTGCAGTGTGGGGCAGCTGTGGATCTGGCTGAGGTACTCCTCACAGGCCCATGCCACCCCGCCAGGGTCCTGGGGTGCTCCAGCCCCCAGGCTGGGCTCAGGGGTCCCCACTGCCTTGCTGGCTGGTAGGTCACGGTAGGCTGGGTGGTGCTCAATGTCGTGGCTGGACAGCATGTAGAGGCACTCTCTGGTGGAGCAGAGAGAGCAGGCACACAGAGGGACCTGGGGGAGAGGAGACAGGGCGTGGCTGGGTGGGGGGGGGGGTTGGCCAGGACGGTTCCCGGAAGCCCCAGCTGTTGTGTTCCTCCCGCTCAGACCAGCCTGGAGCCAGCAAGTGAGCTGGCTGGCTGAGCCCCGGGGTCGTGAGAGGTCAGAGAGGGCCAGCAGGATCAGCTTCGGGAAAGCCAGGAGCCGTGGTACACTGCTGGAAAGGGAAGTGGGTGGTGCTGGGAAGTGGGGTCCCTGGGTCCCGGTGGGAGCCCCAGCTCCAGTCCCCTGGGCCCGAAGGCTCTAGCCCTCCCCTGTTGCCCGCTTGCTGGAGCCTGACCTTGATGTGGAGCTTGACGAAAGAGGCGCTGCCCTTAGGCCAGCCGGGGAGGCGGCCTCCGGCCCCACAGCCACAACCCAGCAGCTCCTTGCTGAAGTCCGAGCCCTGGCTCAGCACCAGGGAGTGGTTGAGGCCACACCACAGGGCGATGGGGCGCAGGAGATAATGGACCTGAGGGCACAGGGCAGGGTTCCTAAGTGGGGAACGCCGAGGGACTAGGGGTGCAGCTTGAAGGAGGGTGACAGAAGGGCTCAGGGCAGTCTAGGGAAACGAGGGGAGGGAGGAGATGGGCCAGAGAACAAGTGCCCCCCGCCAGGCAGCATGGCTCCTCGGTTCTCCCGCAGACCCAGTCTGAGCACAGAAGCTAGCACAGCTGTTGCTTCCTCCTCTGCTCCCTGGAAAACAGGCTTCCTGCCTAAGGCCAGGGCCCTCTCTCTGCATCCTGGTCTCGCTCCCTGGCCTGCGCCCGTCCAGTCTCTCATTCTCCCTTCCAGCTTCGAGGGGAAGAAAGAGCCTCTCTCTCTGTCCCTGTGCCATTCCGGGAAGGACTGCCTTCCACGGATTCCTTCCTTCCATCCCAGCATTTTCAGTCTGTCATATCATTATCTTTTAAAATGGCCACACTGTTCTGGAAAAACACTTCCACCCGACTCCTGCTGCTTCCGACCTCTGTGTTTCAGGCAGCAAGACTGGCTATATAATCAGTCTGAGGTGGACCTCTTCTTCTTTCTAC
The DNA here is from genome assembly GCA_006408675.1 of Madoqua kirkii. Taxonomy (NCBI): domain Eukaryota; kingdom Metazoa; phylum Chordata; class Mammalia; order Artiodactyla; family Bovidae; genus Madoqua; species Madoqua kirkii. Next base: position 3,137 of record SJYC01090971.1, read on the forward strand.
AGCTGGTTTCGCCTGAACCTTCTGTGATCTGACTTCTCTTCCTACTATGCTCTGACTTCTCTCCTAAGGCACTGGACCTCCCAGCAGGCAAAGCCCAGGGCCTCTCCTGCACACGTGCTCCTGAGACTGTGAGCACTTTAATTGTGATGATGTAGACACATAATTTATGGGCATTATAGGACAGTTCATAGGAAAAATTATAAAATATTGTCAAGCAAAAATTCATTTAAAAATCACTGGGAGAAGCCCCACCGCCTTCTATTAAACTCTTGCTGGGCATTCTTCTTCATGGTTGCCTCTATAAATATACATACACAAGCTGTATATTTTTAAACAAAAATGGGATTGTGCTATGAAACCATTTCTTGATTTTTTTTTTTTCTCTTAAAAGTATGGGAACTTCCTTGGTGGTCCAGTGGCTAAGACTGCACTCCCAGTGCAGGGGGCCAGGTTGGATCCCTGGTCAGGGAACTAGATGCCACATGCTGCAATTAAAGATCCTCCATGCTGCAACGAAGACCAAAGATCCTGGGATTGGCAACTAAGACCTGATGCAACTATAGATAGATAGAAATGCCATATATATAGCCATATGTATTTAAACACACACACACACACACACACACACATATGGCACAACCAGGACTTCCCTGGCGGTCCAGTGGTTAAGATTCTGTGCTCCAAGGCAGGGGGGGTGGGTCTAATCCCTGTGGGGTCAGATCCTGCATAACCTGTGCTGTGTGTGCATGCTCATTTGTGTCCAACACTTTTGCGACCCTGTGGACTGTAGCCCACCAGGCTCCTCTGTCCACAGGATTTTTCAGGCGAGAATACTGGAGTGGGTTGCCATTTCCTCCTCCAGGGGGTCTTCCCCACACAGGGATGGAAACCGCCACTTCCCAAGTGTCCTGCACTGTAGGTGGATCCTTTACCACCGAGACACCTGAGAAATCTGCATAATGTGTGCAGCACCCCTGCCCCAAAAAGACACAACCATCTTTCCATGTCAGGGACTATATTCCTGCATCATCACTGTCACTATTAATCACCCCCTCCTGGGTGAAACTTTCTGTACCCATGAGATGTGGCGTTTGAGGGTCTGTCTCTGTCTGAGACAAGTTTCAATCCCTCTGCCCACAATGGTGGCTACGACGCAGCTTTGCTCCCCTTATCTCTACTTCTGTCATTTCAACTTTGTTCCAACTGGGAATCAGCTAGACATTTCTATTTCAGTGTTTTACTCTCATTGCAAAAAAGAAAAAAAAAAGGGGCTAAATTTACTTTCTCCCCCAAAACCAGCATTCCTCTCCAACTGACGTGTTTACTTGTGATACTGTCTATTGCCAGGGCCAACTATGTCCTACCCTGCTGCCCTCATATGTAATTACTTTCCAGAGGCTGTTCATTTTCCTTTAAAACACCTCACATCTCCATTCCTCTCTGTTCCTGCTCGCACTGTGCCAGTCCTAACCCCTTGTCTCAAGCTCGAGTGCCCCTCAGCAGCATCTGAGGTGCCTCTCGCTGTGCCCTCTGGCCAGGTGACCCAGTCTCAATCATCCAGGGGAGTTGTCTCCTGCTCCAGAACCCACAACTGCTCTTTCCCAAAGCACCACTTCTGTAGGCTTGTGTCCACCTATAGGGCTTCCCTGGTGGCTCAGATGGTAAAGAATCGGCCTGCAATGCAGGAGACCCAGGTTTGATCCCTGGGTCAGGAAGATCCCCTGGAAAAGGGAATGGCTACTCACTGCAGTATTCTTGCCTGGAGAATTCCATGGACAGAAGAGCCTGGCAGGCTACGGTTTACAGGGTCGCAGAGTCAGACACAGCTGAGCAACTAACACTGCCGCTGCTGCTGAGTCGCTTCAGTCGCATCCGACCCTGTGTGACCCCACAGACGGCAGCCCACCAGGCTCCTCCGTCCCTGGGAGTCTCCAGGCAAGAACACTGGAGTGAGTTGCCATTTCCTTCTCCAATGCAGGAAAGCGAAAAGTGAAAGTGAAGTTGCTCAGTCGTGTTTGACTCTTCACAACCCCATGGACTGCAGCCCACCAGGCAAGAGTACTGGAGTGGGGTGCCATCGCCTTCTCCGAGCCTTCTCTAATACAATACCAACTTAATACCACCTTGTAGCTACTGAATTCCAAAACACTGCTCTAGTCAGGCCAGTCTTTCCACCTTCCCAGGGTTGTGCAAGCTGTGTCCCCACCCCCATTACACAGGATGCCTTTCCCGGTACCCACCGGAATCCTCTCTAACCCACTGAGATGCTCACATCTTAGCTCCTCGAGTTACTTCAGCCCACCCAGGTCTCCTCATGTCACTAAACTACTACTGCCCTAACAGCACGAGCCATACAGAGTTCACCTCCTGGTGCCAGCCCAGTGGGACACGCAACAGTAGCACAAGCATTACAAACTGGATGACTTTCTAGGGATTAGAGAGTGGATTCTGGGACTTCCCTGGTGGTCCAGTCCCCAAGACTCCGTGCTCCCAATGCAGAGGGCCTGGGTTTGATTCCTGGTCAAGGAACTAGATCCCACGTGCTGCGCTCGAAAGATTCCACACGCTGCAACTAAGACCCAGCGCAGCCGAATAAATAAATAAAAATACAGTGCTTTTAAAGAAATGGATTCTATGGAAATTAGAGGCGTGGAGAGATCCAGGGGTCAGGGAATTAGGGAAAAGGGTGGGGAGGAGGATGAGTAGCTGGGAAGTCTCACCTGTGTGGGTTCCCCTCTGTCCATTTTGTCCCCTGTTCCCAACTGCCCATATCTGTTATTTCCCTGCATAAAGATTCGGCCAAATTCATCCACCAGGCCAAGGTGATTGTAGCCAAGAGCACAGAATAGGATCTATGAGGTAAGGCAGAAAGACAAAGTGAGTGTTCGGTCGTCTTTGGAGGAACTCTGAGCTCCAGAGTCTCCCCGCTGCCGACCTGCCCTCCCCAGCTGATCGCTTCCGGTTGTGCCTTCCACGTCACCCCTCTCCCAGGCCCCCTTTCTGTCCCTGATCAATCATTTGCTTCCTGCTCACAGTTCAGACCTTCAGTACCTTGCAGTCTCCTAAGCGCCCCCTCCCCTGGTCTGCCCCGCCCCTTCCCTCCCGAGGATCCTACCTTGGCAGGCAGTGAGAGTGCAAGCGGCATCTGCTGGTCCAGGGGGTCAAAGGCTTGAAGGGTCCCAAAGAGATCACGATACACTCCTGGGGTATGCACCTCAAAATACACTCCCCCCTGGTCTGGGGGGTCGGGAGCCCTCAGCTCAGCAGCTTTGGGCACCCATGTCCTAGGGATCAGGCCCTATCTGTGATGAAAGGTGCAAGTTCTGGGGAGTCTCACACCCATTAGAAATGCACTAGCTATGATGTCTGGGAACTTAAACACCTGTTTTTACTAGGATGCTCTAGGATCTCCTGCCAAGCTGCAATAAGGATAAGGGAGGGCTCTGTATCTGGAAGGTCTGTCCAAGGTTCGGGTCTGGAGAAGCAGGAAGATAGTCGTCTTTCTTACCTGTGATGTAGAGAGTACTGCTCTGGTTGGAAGCCATGCAGGCCACACGCAGGTGAGGAAGGCAACGGGACACCTTTCTCAAGGCCAGCTGAACCGTGTAGGAGCGTGGTTGATCCAGCTGGGTCTCATTCACGACCAAAGAGTAGATCTTTCCTTCCTCTGGGGGAGGGGACAGGGAGGCAGACAACTGTGTGGGGGGAGGGGACCCGCCAATAGGCACATTAACTTCTTTTAAAATAAAAATGTTTTTTATTTGATGATGCCATGCTGTGCGGCCGGCATGCCGGATGGTTCCTGGACCAGGGATTGAACCTGGGCCTGCCACACCCAAAGTGACGAATCCTAACCACGTTAACTTCTCAAGAGACTCCCTAAACCCTAACAAGACAAAACCTTTACTGCCCTAGAGTGGGCCAGAGGGAAAAGTGTAGAGAAGAAGCAAGGGGTGGTGATATAGGTGTGACTTCAAGTTCCCTGGCCTCCAGCTCTCACCACCGAAAATCAACCAGGCGAGTTCAATGTGAGGGATGAGTGGAGAGAAAACCTAGCAGGTGGATTTGGTGCAATCTAATTTGATTCCTGGTTGGGAAGAAGAATGTCTGGGGATTCAGGGCTCTGCCTAACATTAAGAAGTCCAGAAGGGCAGGGGGAGACGGGGGGAGTGTTCCCTGGTGGTCCAGTGGTTAGGACTCTGTGAGTCCACTGCAGGGTACCTGGGTTCAACTTCACAAGCTGTCAGTCATGGCCAAAAAAAGAAAAAAAGAAGTCCAGAAGGTTTCAGGCCTAGGGGCTTGGGAGTGTGGTCAAATCTAGGGAACACTGAGAAAAAGACGGGGGTAGCTCGGGTATAAAGTACAGTGCCTGGTGGAGGTTGGGATGTTTAAAATTTAAACAATCAGTGCAGGGACTCCCCTGGTGTTCAGTGGTTAAGGTTCCACCTTCCAGTGCAAGGGGTGTGGGTTCAATCCCAAGTTTGGGGTATTAAGATCCCACAAGCATGGGGTGTGGCCCAATAAATAAACAAACAAAGTAGTGGAGTTCCCTGGTGGTCCAGTGGTTAGGACCCCGCGTTTTCACTGCCAGGTCCCAAGTTCATTCCCTGGTTGGGGAACTAAGATCCTATAGGCCATAAGTAACTGTTAGTCGCTCAGTTGTGCCTGACTCTGCAACCCCATGGACTGCAGCCCACCAGGCTCCTCTATCAGTGAGATTTTCCAGGCAAGGATACTGCAGTGGGTTGCCATTTCCTTCTCCAGAGAATCTTCCCAACTCAGGGATCGAACCTGGGTCTCCTGCACTGCAGGCAGATTCTTTACAGTCTGAGTTACAAGGGAAGCCCCCCATATGCCATCCAGACTAGCAAAAAAATAAAAAGAAATCAGGCGTTCACTAGAACAGTGGTTTCCAAACCATTTTTTGCAGCAGAGCCCTTTATTCCTATGACACATTACCCAGAATCCTAGACTGGCAGAGAGATAAAAGCAGAACTACTTGGTCTGACACCAGGACGAGGTGCCCCTCTCCCCCCACCTCCTGCCATGGGTCCTGAAGACTCTGTGGGAAAACAATATGTAAACCAGTTGCTTTAAGCCTCACCTGTGAGGAGCAGCAGGGCCCGCTGCGTCTCCTGACCAACCAGCACAATCTGCTTGAAGCTCATAGAGTGGTGGAAGGTCATCTTGAAGACCCGCTGCCCGCTGGACTGCAGGTAGACCTCGACACAGTCGCAGGCCCGGCTGCTGGTCGTGCCCACCACTCCCTGCTGCTCCCGAGTGGCCAACACGTAGAGGTATTTGCGGTAAACCGTGTCACATCTCGGGTCTGAGGCAAACTGTAGAAAAAGACAACAGTGGGACAAGAAGAAGGTGTCCGGGATCTGAACCGTGCAGTGGGATAAGACTGGGGCAGCTGGATCCAGGGGTAGGCGATGAGATACTTGGTGCGGGGCTGGGAAATGTGGACTTGGTTTCAGGTTCCTGGTATATAGGAGGGCGCTGTCCTGAGGATGCCAGGTCGGGACTGGTGTGGCCCTGCGTTCCCGGAGGAAAGATGGGGTCTCGGCAGCCCAGGTCCTGTTACTCACGTCCTTGGCTCCACGACACAACACAACATAGCGGCACGCCCGCTTCCACTGGATCTGGCCAAGGGTGGAGGAGACCAGGGCATTTTTAAGGAAGAAGAGGGTCCCCGCGTAGTCAAGAATGAAGACATGGTCCTTGGTGGGCAGGAAGCGGCGGTAGCCATGGGCTAGCTGGGGAGCTACACTCTTGCTGAGACAGCGGCGGCGGCCCCCAAATGCCTGGAAATACAGGCCCTTTGTGTCTGGAGAAGAGAGAGGGAAATTTAAAGGCTCAGGAAGGCACAAGGGAGATGAATCAGAGCTTGGGCAAACTAGGTTTCTCAATGGATGGGTGTTTAGCTCCACCCCATCCCCATGCCAGGTGAACGACCCCCTCCAAAAGGCCTATGCAATGCTCAGAAGATACCTGTAATTATGCCCCATGTCTGAACTAAAACTCTGCCTGACCTCAGCCCAGGGCCATACACATGCTGCTAAGTGAGCATTTCTTTGGTCCAAACTTGCATTGAAGTGGAAACATCAAAGGACTTAACAAGAATTCATAGAAAAGTAGAAAGAGGAGTGAAAAGGAATGACTGGGGAAAGCTGGTAGCCCTCCCTAGTCCCCAGCTCTGGATGTGCTATCTGGATCTCCCTTCACTCTGGTACTGGATCGGAGATTAGAGCATATTTCTCAACCTGGGGGTGATTTTTGTCCCTCAACAGACATTGGCTGTCACAGCTGGAGGAGGTGCTATTGGTATCTAGTGGCTAAAGATGAGGGAAATTGCTAAACATCCCACAAATGCAGAGGACAGCCCCCTCACTCGACTTCAAAGAATTATTTGTCCCCAAGTTTTATTCGGGATCAGGTTGAGAAATCCTGGTTTAGAGGAGGGGAAATCCAGGTATTGGGAGAGGACGATGTCTCAAGGCGAAATGTGGAAGTGTTTGAATGTGGTGGGCAACTTGGCAGGGATGCTAGAAGGAGTGGGGTGACATGCCTATCTGAGAGCAGCTCTAGAGACTTGGAGTAAGACCTTGCTGGAGTGTGTTTCAATCTAATAAGTTTCTTCCAGAGAAAGGTGTCCTGGAAGGTTGGCTGGGAATACTGAGGTCATCAAACAACTTTATGGAGCAGGAGGGACCCCAGGATAAGGTAGGTCAGAGGCAGAGAGAACTAGAGGTTTGGGAGGAAGGTGTACAGTTCAGAATGGCGGCTCTCTTCCAGGGTCGGATCCCAGAACTCTGCTCCCGAAGGCGAGGACTGAGCCGGTGACAGATGCGTCTCCACACGCCCTCGGTGTCGCACACTTGGTGGAAGTAGTGGCAGGTCTGGCCGAGAGCGACCACATCTCTGACTGGGAGGAATGAGATGATGTGCTCCACCTGGGTGGGGGGGCAGGATGGGGAAAGCAGGGGTCAGGGGGCACCCCCACTCCAGCCATCCTGTCTCCCGGTTCCTTTATTCTTAGCACCAACCCCACCGCCACCCCCAAGGACTCACCAGCTCTGGGGGGAACAACTGAACAGAAACAGGGTTTCCTCGCGCCTTCTCTTCACCCCCAGGTTCTGAAGGGCCACATGAAGGGCAGCTCCGCTTTACCTGCCCAAGGAGAAGGGGGCGCACATGACGGTCATGCCTCTCTTTCTCCCTTCTCTTACTTATTAACTGCTATCTGGGGGGCCTATTGCTCTGACTCCCAGCTCTGCTGTCAGAGCCTGCCATCTTTTTCCTCTGGGTCCGTGGGTTACCCCTCCCTATCTGCCTCGCTCCTTGCCCAACTCCTCCCCTGACCTCTGGCTGCCACCATGCTGCACCCCCCCTTGCCTCGCCGCCCACCCCCCTCACCCTGAGCCCCTCCTCCCGGCTGCCCCCCCCGGTCCATTTTTGCCGCTTCCGGCTCCGGC